>SNVD02011141.1:0-65000 GCA_013180625.2 Boswellia sacra
TTAGTGCTAGATTGGCCGCTTCATTATCTTCCTAACCCACATGAATATGAATGACTATACTATTTTACTAATATTAGTGATCGTCTCTATTGAGTCAATGCTGCTCAAGATGCATTTGCAAGTTAAAATGTTGAATACACACACAAATATATATGTAACACACTCACGCGAGTCTGACGTACTTTATATATGTTACCATATAGAAATGATATATTAAATCATCTATATTTTATCAAAAGTTAAATAGTTATTAATTTCTTTTTTCAGTTTTTTCTTTAACTAGTTTCTTCTTACATGCTTTTCTCAATTCATTTTATCGGTTATAGTTTTGATTGAGTAAAGAATGATAATTGCTACGCAACAAATAAATTAACTTAGACCATAATAATACTTGTATTGGCCAAAAAGGATAAAAGAAAGGGATAAGTAACGCCATTGATCAATATAGAATTCAGAACTTCTAAAACTAGGGACGATATTACAGTCCATTAGTTTCCCATCCCAATCAGCAGGTTATTCATGTTAACAAACTTGTCAATATTCATGTAGGTTCTTCTTAGATCCAGGTATTGGTGATAATCCAAAAATATCACCCAAAAAAAAGTTGGGGACCAAAATGGTCCCAGTTGCGTTACATTAATGGTGATGTGCACTGGAGCAAGTGAGAAGGAAGATGAAGAAGAGTGAGGACAAAAAAGATGATGCTTATGTTGTGAATATTTATAATAAATCTAAATAAAATAATCAAATAACAATGCATTGAAGAAATAATAAAATATAAATTAGATTAATATAACAATATATTAAATAAATAGAATAAGTAAAGAGATAGAGTAAGAAATATATGGCCTGAGCACTTGGGAGGCATGTCAAAGGCATTGTCCTAAAGCCAAAGAGTCCTCCCCTCGTGCGAGTCATATCGGTACTCAAGGGCGTCAAGATACAACCCAGTACTCACAGCCTATCTTCTCGATGAGCACGATCACTGAAAGAAAATAACCTGTCTTCATGTGTCGCGGTTTCTCAAAACATAGAAAACTCAGAAAATATCATGTCTATGTTAGAACCTTTGAGACTCTTTTATATAGTAATCTCGTAACTTAGGTAACTTACAAATTAATTCTTGTAACTCCCAAGCCATAAGTTCTTAATAAAAGCATGAACTTTACAAATAATAAGTGTCGTAACGTTCATGTTTTTATTATACTTGTAACGTATGAAATTAATCTCAAAATAAATATGGTAACTTATAATGTAAATATTTGTTTTAAACCTTTTATCTCCATCAGCTTCAAGTGACGATGCTAAAGCTGATCATGAAAGAAAGTACAATCATGGCCGACCTCTTTCACTTCTATTTTCAATCTTTATGACCCTACCAACAAAGCATAAATCTGTTTCTTGCACACTCCACGGTCATTTTGTTGTTCTTGAACTTCCTTATTTAAATTTGAATTGAGTATAATGTCAAAGTATAGTGGTTACATACAATATGTATGGGTAAGTATAGGAAGTTCTAATTAAGGTCGTGCCTAGATTCCATCAGAAATTGAGCCTTAAACAGTGTTTCATTTGGAGAAATGGAAGTACAATAAAGAAATTAGTATGATAATTAATTTTTGCAAGTTTAATAGATATTGAGGACATTGTATACCTGTAGGATTAATTAACAACTTTTTGTTTTTCATATATGAGAAAGTTTATTAAAAAAAATTATGAAATAAGGATCCATTTGCTCGATAGGATTGTTCATGGGAATGGAGATGAGATTAGTCATTACAAATATATAATCTCCATCATGCATAGTCAACATAAATAAAAGGTTAAGTTACGTGGAGCTACCCTTGACCATATAATCCCATGCCATGTGCACGTGGGTGATATGTTATCCCTAAGACTGAAATTTCAGCTTTTTATACTTCTTTTACTAATTTGTAATTAAATTAATGATCAAGTAAATGCTTTTATATTGGAAATTGAAGTTTCCTCTGTTTGAAACAAATGTGAAGCCTACAATTAGTAGACCATAACCCTATAGCCCCAGGCCCATATAAATAATGTGGTTGGGCTGAAAGCCCATTTTGAGTTTCCCCAATTCGCACTTCCAGGTTAGCAATTGGACCTTCAGGAAGCCCAAATCTAACTGACGAGACGGCAACAACTTCCAATTTCACGGCCAAGATTTTGGGTTCCCACTTACTACCTATTTCGCTCCTGAGAAACGGAGACTGGGAAGTAGGAGGCTGCTCTCAAATTTGGCTACTGAAACTGCAGTTTTGCATGAACAAAAGGCACAAGTCTTACTGAAATTGGGGATGCACAGAATGCATAGTATGTTGAGTTTTACTCTGTGTGTGTGTGTGTGTGTTTTATCAATATATTATACTCGAATACATTTTAAACTTTATGAACTGCTTTATGGTACTATAGTAAGTGATAGTCATACATGTTTTATACCATCAAATAAGTAATTCTTTTATTGAAGATCCTGCCTAGTTTTTTTTGTCCACAAATTTTAAACTCATAGAGTTTTGTTAAAAAAAATTCAAAAAGACAAAAGCCGATATTCTACAATAAATCTAGTAAATAGTAAGTTTCACCTTTAATACTTGTAGGATATTTCGATATGAAATTTGTGGTTTTGTTTGTATTTGCTGCCTAACAGACAATTTTATGGGATAAATATTCAATTTGATGGAAGCCACTGAATCAGAACCATCATGTGCTGAGGTGTAGTGAACTCTTTGAATTTTCTTTAAAGTTTATCTGCATATTGAAAATTTAGAAAACTTATCTTCGTTTTTTAAGCTATAATAGATCATCATCACAAATTTCCCATTAAATTTTATTTTGGTTTTTAATTCTTATAGGACTTCATTTTATTTCTTGATTCATATAAATTGCACTATTTCCTAGAGTAACGTAAATAAATGACATTTGAGATTTCCAACAGAGCCTTATGAACCTAATGGAAAATTGTAGATGCTCATGCTATCTAAAGAGCTGACTTTGATACTTGAAATTAGGTAACTTACACATGGAGCATCATGCTTCTTTAGGTTACATTGTTGCTGTTTTGCAGTTTAGCTATCGGACTTGTATCAGTTTTGTTGTCATCATAGTTTGGAACTTAAAGAAAAGAGGAGGTAAAAAAAGGAAAGAGGAAGAGTGATAAAATTTTTTAGGATTCCATTTATTTTTATTTTTAAAATTTCATGTAAAGTTATTCTGTTGTAGTCCTGTTTGATAGACCCAGCAGTTGATCATATGGGCTCAAAATAACCTAGTATATGTCAAAAGACAAATATAATTAGGTCTCGGATGGAATAGGTTTTCTCGAATTACGGATTTTTAAAATTTTTTATTGGAGGGGACTCTTGTATGTCATGTCAAATTGTTTCTTACACAAGTGGCTCCTTTTAGGCATGGATCACACTTGGCAAAACATAGTTAAAACTTTGGGGAGCCTCATAGCGCCACTGTTGCAAAAGGCTTTGACAAAGCATTAGCTGTCAAGATACATACAGAAGGCATGTCATTATTCTATTTCTGTGAAACATGATTTCATGTCTTAGGAAAGTTGTATATGAGTTACAGTATAAGTTTTGGCGCTCAACTTATCGTCTTCCCCTATATAGCCTGATTCGGTGTAGGCTCGAGACCAAAGACAGACTGCATTGCATCTTGTAAAGAGAGAAAGCAGCTTCATTTATCAGGCTTGAATACTACTACAAACTGTTTTGTGGTTGGTGATAAGATTGAAAAATCCTGAAGGCTCAAAAAAGACGAATAGGAAATGTTACTCTAGTTTTCGTTATCCTTGGTGATCAAGAACCAAGTTTCTGTTTGCTGATGCAATAGAGTGAGAGAACTGCATGTGAGAAACTTTGCCTTAAAAATATTCCTTAATCCGTCTCAATTATTAAATATCTATCTTTATAAAACTAATAATAATAAATTATTTTAAATTTATGTAAATATAATTTGTCTTATCATTTTTTACTTTTTGTGATATGTGTTGAATCAAATTTTTCAATGATGTTAATTACAGTCATTTATGATTTCTTTTTTAAAAAATTAATAGAAAACCATGATTTAAAAGAGAGATAAATGTTATCACAATACGTTGGATCGATGATTTATAAATCTGAAAGTTCTGGAAGTATGCAGTTATAAGCAATATAACAGTAAACTGTAACGTAAATAGGCACAGGAGGATTTTACGTGGTTCGGTTATAAAACCTACATCCACTGACAGCTATAGAGCTGCAATTCACTAAGTTATTGTTTGTACAATCTTTATGACCTTTTACAGTGCTGACTCACTCTCACATACAGACTTAATCTTTGTAAAACAAAATCTTCGCAAAGATCTTAAACTCTAGTGACACTGCCACTTTCCGTCACAGATAACTTAACAACACACTGTTAAGTTATACATAACACCCGATATCTGATACTGAATTATATGACACTGTTCAGTTATACATAACACTCGATATCTGATACTGTTCACTCGACACTGTTCACGGACAATACTATTCACATGACACTGTTCACTCTACACTATATGTCGAGTTGTGTCGAGCTTTCTGACAGAATCGATCAAGAAAGGTGCAGGTCTGTCTATCATTTCGAGATTTCAATCCCCAACTTCAAAAATTCACCAAAATTTCATTTTAAGTCCAAATTCTATGAAATCAGTGGCTATTTAAAGTTTAATCTGTCTATTTTCTTACACAAATGGAAGATCATGCAATTCTCAATCTACAAAAATGCATCAACTCAAGCAACACAAGACAGTTACATAAACTACAACTCCTCACAAAACTATTTCTACTCCACTTCATCAACACTTCAATTTCACACATAATTCTTCATTCAATTCACAACAATCAACTAGCAATAAGTAGCTTCACTCATAATTCAACAACCAAGAATTTAAGTTAAAACAAATCACATGCATAGCAACCAACATCAATTTAACAATAAAACACATAACATGAAGTATAGTGTTAGAAACCCCTACTTGTTTTTTAAGCCAAACTTCTTTGAAATTTTTCCTCCCTTTTCTTCCCTCTCTTTTCTCTTATTCTTTTTCTCTTCTTCTCTTCCTGGAACCGTGAACACCCTTCTCCTCTTCTCTTTTTTTTTTTCTTTCTTTTCTTCTCCTTAATTCTAGAAAACCTCCTCTTATATACATAAGGCCTTGACTCTTGGGTCTAGATCCACCAACTTCCAACCCACTCAATCCTTTAAACAAAATTTCTAAATTTTGTAATATAAAAATGCATACATATAATTTTCTTTTGGGACTCTACAGAAACACAGTTTAAAGAGATAACAAATAATAAGATCAGAAAAAGTTCTGCAATAAGAGCAGCAAAGAAAAGGAACTCATAATACTCTCACTCTTCACCCCTTATCTCCCCCTTGATTTCAGCACAAGTGGCCAAAATTAACTAAGTCTGGGAGTCTTGCGAACTGATAGAGAAGTGGAAGTGCCAAGGTGCTTTATGGTTCTGGGAGCAATAGATTTGAACCTACACCTAGGAGTGGAGATAGGCTGGTCAGAGGAGACTGGTGTTGGTTGTGCTTCAGCAGTATCAGAGGAAGTAGCAGTAACTTCAGCTACAACTCTGCGAATCTCCCTCTCTATTCTTTTTGCACTAGTTTTTGTTGCCTTTGCATGCTGTTGTGTAGAGAGAACCAATGACTCATCTACTGTAGGAGGTGGTGATTGAGTTGGTGGTGGAGAGGTATGAGGTTCTGCTTCAACTGCTGTAGGGAGAGGGATATCTTGAGGTTCTTTCTCAGCAAGTGGTGAAAGCTGTTTTATTCCGAATTCTACTTGTGTTGGTTCATCTGACACAGATTCATCTCTTAAGGCTGGAGTTGATGATTCTATTTTTTGCTTCTTCTTCTGGTTAGATAGTTTCTTCACCACATCAATTTTCTTCTTTCCCTTCCTGCTAGATCCCTTGGCAGAAGACTTGATTGTCCTTTCCTTCTGTTTCTGTGCTACTATTCTGTCTTTCTTAACAGCAGATTGTGCAGCATGACTTGCTGTTTGTATTTGTTCAGCTTCTTCAGTTAGTGGTTCATCAGCCTTAGGTATTTCCTCAGTTGGTTTTTCGGGAACCACAGGTTTAGTTTCCATGGGTTGTGGTGCTGTGGTGCCAGGGTGTCCTGCAATCTTTGCTTCCAAAATAGATTGCTTGAGTTTAATTTCCTTAAAATCCTGCACAATTTTTGTCAAAGTAGAGTTGATCAACTTAAGCTGTTCTTCAACAATTTTCATCTGATTTTTCCTGACTCTTTTTGGTTTCGGTTCAGGTGTAGATAAGTCAGATTTGTCATGCAATCTTTAAAGAAATCCCTTGATAATGGGTTTAGACAAAATTTCTGTCTGTTCATTAGAACTCATAGGGATGTTGTTTTGTGCAAGAATCCCTTGAATCAAATAGGAAAACACAAGCAAATAATAATAAGAGTGATAGGATCTATAGGCTAAGAAACCAAAGTTAATTGGTCGATTGGTGCCTAAACAAAATAGAAGTTCCACTCTGTCTTTTCGAATCTGATTTTGATAGGAAGAAGGAAACCAATTAAACTGAGCTATCTTATGCAACACTCGATATTTCTTCCTAAGGTATTGCTTATCGATACCATCTCTTAGTTTTCATTCAATGTCTATTCTACCAGTTAATTCCTTAACCACTTCAGCCATGTTATATTCCTTATCTAAAGAATGCATATTGCCTATTGGAATGTCCAGAAAAGTGTTTATGAAATTTGGAGAGAATTTCACAAACTTTCCTCGACAAGAAACTTTGTGATAATGAAAACTTTTAGGATCATCAAGGCAGTAGAGATATTAGCATAAAATTCCTGAATCAAAGTTTTCACAGGGGGTAGGAAGTTTGATACCGTTCGAGTCCAGTAAATAGACTCAATCATCTCACTCAGGCCATATATGTTGAAATCTGACAGTTTCACTGGCCTTTCCATCTGTAGTTTTTCGCTGTGAAGTGTACTTCACAAACTTCTGTTTGATAGCCGCTGTGAGGAATTTGTTGTACTTCGGCTTGACTTTATCCTTTATCTTCCTCACTGGCATTTGCTCATCCTCACTGATGGCAGGATCGACAGCGATCTCTGCATGTGTGTGTTACGTCAGAGATGACTGAATGCTATCACTCCTATTGTAACTGGAGCCGCTAGGGGAAGATGAAGAACTGGCTGTCTTTGTCGAGTTAGATGACGTCTCCATTGATAGGGTTTGTAGCCCGTAGCAAATTTTTCAAAACAGAGAAAGAGAGAAGGAAGACGCAGGACAATGGAGAAGCTGTTTTTGAAGTATGTTATGAATAGAAAAAGCTTTAAACCTATTTTGAAATATACTCGACTTTTAAAAATAATTTTGTTTTTAACAAAATTTAATGTGAAATCTGTTTCCAAAACCGTTTCATAACTTCCATTAAAAGACAACAATTCAAATTTGATTCCAATTTGAATAAGGAATTCTAATATAATTAGGATTCCCGCCGCTGAGACTTCTCTCCCTCAACTCAATAATGCTGACATGACAGTTTTTAACACATGGACACACAAGTAATTTAAATTTCGGATAAGCACAAAGGACATTGTTATGAAAAATGTAACAGAACACAGTTAACAATAACATAACAGTAATATCTGAATTATCATATGAATCATTCTAAGAAAACATATCTCAGAGCTGTGTAATTTTCACATGAAAGCTATTTTTCTTCTTGATTCAATTGAGTGATCAACTTGAGCATGCTTCTTACACACAAAAAAATTGATTTCAATGTGAATTTTTCTAGATTAGTACAGTAGCTTTCACTCAATATAGAGGTAGCCCTTTTCATATGAGTGGGTGACCTCAACATATTTTCTAGATACCCTAAGGTTACTCTAAATGATGGCTTTCACATATCATATATTGCTAGCCCTCTCTGTATTTTTTTATTTTAAATTAGTATCTTATTATACACATAAATTTTATATCACAGCTCATACATGCTAATTTAGAAGAAAACTTATGATACTATAGATATGAATAACATAATAGCACACTGTGTTCATTCATATAACTGACTGATGCCTAAGGCTTTTCTTAAATTTTCAAACCTTGTTGTATCCAATGCCTTGGTGAACAAGTCAGTCAATTGTCTATCAGTGGAGATGTGTTCAATGTGTATCACCTTAGATTCTACCAGTTCTCTTATAAAATGGTATCTAATATCAATGTGTTTTGTTTTAGAATGCTGAACAGGATTTTTGGAAATATTTATAACAATAGTATTATCACAAAACATAGTTATAGGCTTTTGTTCAATATCATAATCACTCAACATTTGCTTCATCCACAATAGTTGTATACAACAACTCCCTGTTGCAATGTATTCGTCTTTAGCAGTAGACAAAGAAATTGAATTCTGCTTTTTGCTATGCCATGAAACCAAGTTAGTACTAAGATAAAAATAGCCTCCTGAAGTACTTTTTCGATCATCTGTATTTCCTGTCCAATCAGCATCATTGAACCCTACAAGATAATCATTTGTATCTTTAGAGAACCATATTCTATAATCATATGTTCCGTAAACATACCTAATGATTCTCTTAGTTGCTACAAGATGTGATTCCTTTGGATTTGCTTGGAATCTTGCACAAAGTCCTACACTAAAGCACAAATCTGGTCTGCTTGCTGTGAGGTATAGTAGGCTACCAATAATACTTCTGTACAAACTTGCATTAACATCTTTTCCTGCATTGTCTTTTGAAAGTTTAAGGTTAGTACCGATAGGAGTTTTCATTGGTTTTGCATTCTCAAGTCCAAATTTCTTTACAAGATTGTTAGCATATTTTGATTGAGATATGAATATCCCATCATTCATTTGCTTAACCTGTAATCCAAGAAAGAAATTTAATTCTCCTACCATGCTCATCTTAAACTCTTCCTGTATCAATTTAACAAACTCATTAATTTTGCTTTTGTTAGTTGATCCAAAAACAATATCATCAACATATATTTGAGCAACAATAAAATAGTTAGATGTATGTTTGATGAACAAAGTCTTATCATTGCTGCCTCTTTTATATCCTCCGTTGATGAAAAAATTTATCAACTTTTCATACCAAGCTCTAGGAGCTTGTTTCAGACCATATAAAGCTTTGTGCAATTTGTACACAAAATCAGGATATATAGGATCTTCAAATCCCTTTGGTTGTTCAACAAAAACTTCTTCATTGAGATAGTCATTTAAAAATGTTGTTTTAACATCCATTTGATACAATTTGAAATCAAGTAAACAAGCAATTGCAAGTAGTAATCTGATTGACTCAAGTCTAGCTACTGGTGCAAAGGTCTCATCAAAGTCTATGCTTTCAACTTATGTGTAACCTTGCGCAACTAGTCTAGCGTTATTTCTTACTACTTGACCACATTCATCAGTTTTATTTTTGAATATCTACTGAGTTCCAATGACATTTGTATTTTTTGGCCTAGGAACTAATTCCCATACTTTATTCATTTTAAACTGATTAAGTTCATCTTGCATAGCTTGAATCCACACTTCTTCTTTTAAAGCTTCTTTTACATTTTTTGGTTCAACCGAAGAAGCATAACAAGCAAACCTTACCTGATTTCTTACCTTGCTCCAGGTTTTCATCATGCCATCTGGTGTTTCAATGATAGAACTTGTTGGATGTATCTTCTGAATCCATGTGGGAGGATCTTTCTTTTCATCTTCATTCCTGATTGAATTTCTGTTCAAACCTGAGTTGTCAGATATTACTGTTAAGTCGGGTGTAATAGTAGCTGTTTTCTCTTTCATAACAGCATCTTCCTTTTTGTTGCTATCTGAATCTGATTTTTCTGAATCTTCTGTGAAGCTGGTTATCCTTTCCTCTTGTGAGTACTTTGCATAATCAGCAAGATCATCAAATACTACATTTGCAGATTCCATGACAGCCTCAGTTCTCAGATTGTAAACTCGAAATGCTTTGCTATTTTGTGCATATCCCACAAAGACTCTTTCATCACTACTTGGATCCAATTTTTCTAACTGCTCTCTGTCATTTAAGATGTAACACCTGCATCCAAAGACATGAAAATATTTCAAATTAGGTTTTCTACCTTTCAAAATTTTATAAGGTGTCTGGTTAGTGCCAGGTCTAAGAAAAACTTTTTTTGAAATATAACAAGCAGTGCTTATTGCTTCAGTCTATAGCCTTTTTGTCAACTTCTTACTATTGAGCATCACTCTTGCTATCTCTTGAAGAGTTCTATTCTTCCTTTCCACAATGCCATTCTGTTTAGGGGTTTTGGGGGCTGAAAATTCATGATCGATTCCATGGTATTTGCAAAAGTCAGCATAGCTAACATTTTCAAACTCCTTTTCATGATCACTTTTTATTCTCACAATCCTTCAAATGTTCCTATTTTGCTCATTTTCAAGCTTAACACAAAGATTTCTGAAAGTCTCAAAAGTGTCAGATTTTTCTTTAATGAAATCAACCTAAGTATATCTAGAAAAATCATCCATACAAACAAATATGTATCTCTTACCGGTAATGCTTTCAATTCGCATAGGACTCGCAAGATCCATGTGAAGCAAATCAAGAATTTTGGATGTGCTAAGATGTGGATTTGACTTGTGTGAACTTCTAATTTGTTTTCTCATTTGACATGGTCCACAAATTCCATTAACTTTGTCATCAAGTTTAGGAACTCCTTTTACTGCACCTAACTCAGTCAATTTAACCAAGTCTTTGTAATTTAAGTGCCCTAATTTTTTATGCCACAATTCTAAATCCGAAATCCTAGCACGAAATGCAATTTCTACCAAATAACAATTATCCGAAGATCTATTACCTTCTAGAATGCATTTACCAAAATTATCTAAGACCATGCATTTGGTTTGTGTAAAATTAACAGTATACTTTTCATCACAAATCTGACTAATGCTAATAAGATTATCTTTCAAATCTTCAACCAGCAAGATATTTTGAAAATTGGGTAGGCCTTTTGACATTCAAAGCGCCTTTACCAATGATCTTACTTTTTGCTCCATCTCCAAAGGTGACATTACCATCCTTGCATGCTTTAAAGTCTGTTAGAAATTGTTTATTTCCAGTCATGTGCCTAGAACAATCATTGTCAAAATACCACAAATTGTTAGATGCATGATTAAGTGTAGTAAAAGCAACATGGCATACTGTTTTGTCTTTCTTAACCCACTGCAGTTGTAATTTTGATAACAGTTGAACTGTTTTGATCTTTTATACAAACGATTCAACAATTTAAAGCATCTAGGCCTAATATGTCCTTTTTTATCACAAAAATAACAAGTAGGAATGAATTTCTTTACCTTTTCAGGACTGAATTTGAAAGAACTCAGAGGAGAGACAAATGTCTCACTACTCTTGGAATCAGGACTTGACTTTAAAGAATTAAGTTTCGAATACTTACCTGATGTTAAGGCTTTAACAAAAACTGTTGTTGATGAGGATGCACCATTACCTTTTGTGTATCCCAATCTATGTTTGTTTTAGTTGTCTCTTCCAAGACTCAAGACCTGATCAAGTTTGGCTGCTCCAATTTTGAGTTAGTCAACACACCTCTTGCTTTCAACCAATTCTTTTGTAATTTTCTCAATATGTGCTGTTTTGTCTGTCAAAACAGTCTCCAATTCTGTGATATGGTTTTCAGCAAGAGATTTTTCACATTCCAACATCTCAATTTTCTTCTTCAAGGTTTTGATTTCTTCCTTCTGATTCAGCCATTCACCATAGAGTGCATTGTAGGTTTCTTACAGCTCTTCATAGTATTCTGGTCCTTCTTCATCCAAATTATCAATACTAGTTCTGCAGATGCAGTAAATACAACAAAATTGCTCATGCAATCTTGATCTTTTGACTCTGATTCTGATTCATCACTCTAGGTTACTGTCAGTCCTTTATTCATCTTCTTGAGATTATCATATTTAGATTGAATATGCGCATAACCAGAACATTCATAACACTGAATCTGCCCTTTCTTTTCATGTTATTTTGGCTTCTTGTCATTCTCTTTGTTGAACTTTCTGAATTTTTGAGTTTGATGGCTTTCCGTGATTCTTTTTCCTAAAATTTCTTTTCATGAACTTAACATAATTTCTTGTTAGAAAAGCAATCTGTTTAGAATCAGTTTCATCAAGCTCATCATTACTCCCATCATCAAATTTTTCAGTTTTCACAGCAAATGCAATGCTTTTTCCTTTTTGCTTCCTAGTACTTTGATTAATTTCAAAATTTTAGAGGATGCCAATCAGTTCATCAACCCTCATCTCATCAATGTTTTTCACTTCTTCAATGGCTGAAATTTTAGGTTGAAATTTATCTGGGACAGACCTAATTATCTTACTAACAACTTCTGCATCAATGAAAGTTTTTCAAGCATATATGCAGAATTTGTGATGTGACATATCTTAGAGTAAAATTCAGAAATTGACTCATCCTCATGCATCATTAAATTTTCAAATTGAGAATTAAGTCTCATCAATTTAGATTTTTTAACAGATGCAGTACCTTCATATTTTACCTCAAGTATGTCCCATGCTTCCTTGGCCACTTTGCACCTTGAAATCTATCTAAAGTTGTTTAAGTCCACTGCATCAAAAATTGCATTAAGAGCCTTTGAATTCTAACTGGAACGTCGGTATTTTTCATCAGTCTATTCATCTTCAGGTTTTGGTTCAGAATCACCAAAAGCATTCAACTTTGTTGGCAGTGTCTATCATTTAAATATGCTAGTCCATGCCCTGTTATCAAGAGATTTGATATACATCATCATTCTTATCTTCCAATATGAATAATTACCATCATCAAGGATAGGTGGTTATGTTTCGGATCCTTCATTGCGAATAAACTCCATTCTTCCAGATCAACCTGATCGTTTTCTTCACTTGTCTATCAGTGAACTTGCTTTGATACCAATTGAGAGTTCTGAAAGTGTGTAGTCTTAAGCAATATAACAGTAAACTGTAACGTAAATCGGCACAGGAGGATTTTATGGGGCTCGGTTATAAAACCTACGTCCACGAACAGCTATAGAACTACAATTCACTAAGTTCTTATTTGTACAATCTTTAGGGCCTTTTACAGTACTGACTCACTCTCACACACAGACCTAATCTTTATAAAACAAAATCTTCACAAAGATCTTAAACTCTAGTGACACTGTCCACTCTTCGTCACAGATAACTTAACAACACACTGTTAAGTTATACATAACACCCGATATCTGATATTGAATTACATAAACACTTACCTCGCAAGTTATCCCAAGTGTCTACTAACTCACATAGACCCAATCAACAACTCATGTACGATTTCTATCTCTCATACATGAATCAAAGACTCAAGAAATTAAATCAAAGAAGACATTCCACTTTGCATTGAAGCTCTTCTCTCAAATCTTGGAATGCCGAAACAAAGAACACTCTCAACTAAATAATGTATTTCTGTCACTTAAGTTATGTAAAAATAACTTAGTATATATAGTGAGGGCCTGGACGAAATCTCCAAGAAATCCTGTAAAAGATCTGAAATAAAATCACATTAGGATTAGGATAAATGAAATAGGAAGTGATATCACTACAAGAAAATCGGCCTTTTACCGCGGGCTGAAACCGCGGTAAAAGGCCATCTGCGGCGGGCCTACGGCGGTTTTAGCCCGCCGTATAAAATGGCGCCGTAAAAAATTTTTTTACTTTTTACGGCGGTTTTAGCCCGCGGTAAAATTACTTTTACCGCGGGCTAAGAGCCCGAAGTAAATATTTGTGGTCTGGGCTGATTTTTTACGGCGGGCCTGAAACCGCGGTAAATAAATTAACCGCGGGCCATATAGCCCGCGGTTAATTTATTTACCGCGAGCGTGCGGCCCGCGGTTAATGTATTTACCGCGGGCGTGCGGCCCACAGTTAATGTATTTACCGCGGGAGTCCGGCCCGCGGTTAATTTATTTACCGCGGTCCTGAGCCCGCCGTAAAATAATCCCATGTTTATAATTTTACCGCGGTTGTTAGCCCGCGGTAAAAAAACACTGTAGTTCCCATATGCCGTGGTAATTTTATTAAATCCAGGTTGGTAATTTTATTAAATCCAGGCCTATAGCCTTATTTTCACCTGTAACCATATATTTTCACCTGTATACATATTTTCAATCTATTTTTTAAATAATTTCAAAAATTCATAATATGAATACATGAACAAATAAGATGATATTCCAGTAGAAAATAAGTGTACAATATCAAAGTATATTTATTTGCAATACAACATAAATAATAAGTTAGACATTCACATACAACATGAGAGTACCATATTTATTTGCAAATTCAACAATAATAGAAGTCTAGAACTATGAAATATGTCTACAAGTCTTATTCCCATTGAAGTTGTCATGTGAAAAAAAACCTGCACAAATAAAATGTAATAATTAGATGTCTTATTATTACTAAGTTTATTAAAGAAGTTTAGGTAAATATTATATGCCAAAATTTGTTTATTACTGAGTGATGATAAATAACTTCATATATACCTAATTCTCCTCATTCTCCTCTTCATTTGTTGTTGCGGCGTCCGCGTTGACGCGATTTCGGTGTGCACTAGAAGCATCCGGAACTGAAGCCTAAGACAATGTAAAAAGTTCAAAAAAACTTTTAGTCCTAAATAGTTCATCATCAAGTTCGATTTTTTCATAGTTCATATACTTGTGAGAAAGGAACATCAAGTTAAAGTTAAGTAAATACCTGAGGTCGCACAGGTGCTGGCAGCTGCTCTTCGATGTCTGGAAATTTCTGTTGGAGAAAGTTGTACAACTGAGTATTGTAGTCCTTCAATTCTTTATTCTCCACCCGCATTTCATGCAACTCTTGATGCAATTTGTCCACATCAATAGGTTGAGAAGAGCATTGACTTTTAACAGTAGATGGAGATGGACCGTGGCCATATGTACGAGCATAACCACGATGATCACGTCCCATTACATCACAAAATACTCGCTCTGCCGCTGCATCTGTTCGTTGATCATCAGGTATTCTCGACATTCCTTCTCTTAATTGGCTCTACAAAATGATGAGAATAAATCAAATGGCAATAAAAAGGATCGTGTAATCAATTTCATACAAAATGTAATAGGAAATAAGTTAAGTTAAAAAACGTACAATTATTTCGCCACTCTCATTATCAACCACATCTCCACTACTTGTAGTTCTAGTCTTAATAAACACACTGACGCGATCAGTTTTTTCTCCACTCTTCGACATCTTAATAAAGAAAAGAATTATTAGTTTGCAATTACAAATGAAGAAAGTTACAAATAAACCGTGTTAACTACCATTGCAAAATCTCAAACAATTCATATGAATTTAGATGTTGTTAAAACTTACCTCTTCTCTCTTTTTTGCAAAAGAAGTGCGTCCAGTCCTATGAAGCGCAAATTGATGGGCACGATTTGCCTTGTTTCTCTCTGCCTGAATCTGTAATTATGAAGAGCCAAAACAAACCAATAAATATATAGTTTATACATATATAATTTGTTAGGATGATTTGGTTAAAACGATTATGTTAACCATGGCTTTGATTACTTACTTGAGCTCCTTCGCTGCTCCAATAAGCGACCAAAATCCTCCAATGCTCTTCAGTAATTTTTGGAGGAGTAAAGGCTAAACGTGCCTCATCTGTCGGATAAGGCTTGTAAAAGTCTCTCTTTACGCGAGCCTTCCAATCCCTCCAAAGTACTCCCATTGCTTTTAGACAATGCGGTCTGTACTCATCTGGAACATCCGTATTGTCCTACATTTACAGAAAATACAATGGATTAGTGTAGTTAAACTAAATATATTTCAATTTATCAATCAATATGCAAATGCATTACCTTCACTTCTTTCCAAATGGCATCTAATTTGTGCTCAGGCATGGCATGCCAACTAGTATAAGTCAATGGAGCCATTGACCCATTCCTAGCTATAATGCCAAGTTGTGATGTAAAGGTCTCTTTATTTGGACCAATTGGCTGCCATGTACTGTTGAAATCAACATGTAACGGTTGCCCTGAGCCCCATTCAGCATTACCCCGAGCAGCGCCCCGACCTTTTGGTACTTGCGATGACTCACCTAAGCATATGAAAGATTAGTTTGACACCGAGGTAAAATTAGAACATTTATGTACAAATATTATAACTTTAGTTTCAAACCTTGGTCTCCCGCATTCATCTGAGATTGGGAAGATGAAGATGATTGTCTTCGAGATGCTGCCTCTCTTCGTAGTGCACTTTCCATAGAGTCATCTCTATGTCTCTTTGGCGCCATAGTCAACTGCAAAAATATATTAACATTAGAAAATTTTATGCATATATATAATATATTAACCATTACAATAATAGATGACACAGATCAAATGTCATTTGTCTAAAAAACCATAAATGTTTGATGCACATATAATGTATGACAAGCAAATAATCTTAAAGTAAAAATGCTTTTCATGAATACATAAGAAACATCATATACACCTTCATTCAACATCATCCATCTCTTCATCACCATCTAAACCGTTGATGTCAACTGTGGTTCCATCAACTCCGTGCCTAACCCAAGTAACATCTTCTTCACGAACAAATTCTCTTTCATCTAGTTCTTGTTGTGCATACAACTCAACTTGTGGCACACTTTTTACCATATGCTCATATGTTCCAAGCCTAACATTACGACATTCAATAGCAAAACTTGGATATTTTTCATCAAAGGTTTTCCAAGCAAGACTATCAGCAGAATGTCTTAACACACCATCGTCAATTCGACCCTCTGCATGCCACCGCATAAGAGAAGCAGTTTTTGTAGACATGAACAACCTTTGTAATCTTGGAACTAATGGAAAGTAACGTACTTGTTTTGCAGCTAATTTAACCTCTAGAGTTGATCCAGTATTTGGGCCATCAAACTGTTTATATCGAGAGGTATGACAAATTGCACAACTATGAAGGTTTTCATGTTCATTTCTAAATAACATACAATTGTTAGGACATGCATCCCAAGTTTTATATGTAAATCCTAACGATGCAGTTATTTTTTGAGCCTCATAGTAGGAAGGAGGAATTTTTACTTCTTTGGGAAATACTTCTTTCAAAAATTTAAATAGCATTGTCATTGATGTGTCTGTCCATCCACATAACATTTTCATGTTCAAGAGACGAACAACAAAAGAAAGAGAAGTAAACTTTTCACAACCCGGATATAAAGGACAATTGGCATCTTGAAGCAATTTAAGAAAGCCTTTAGTTTCCTCATCCATTTCCGCACCAACATCGTTATCTAAACGAGTACTACTACCTTCACCAAAATCCATATTCGGAATTCCCATGGCATCATGTATCATTCCAACCATATCATCACCCGTAGAATCACGTCCAAACTCAGAATGTTGAGGCTCAGCATTTTGACTAGACTCTATAGGTGTATACGGTTCACCATGTAGTGTCCACTTCTTGTACTTAGGAAGAAATCCATTGAATATTAAATGGTCTTTCACTATGTCCCTACTGAAAAGATACCGATTGAAACACTTCTTACATGGACAGTAAATTCTAGTGCCACCAACAACGTTGTCAAATGCAAAATCTAGAAATGCATTAACCCCATCTACATACGGCTTTGAAAATCTATCTCCCAAGTCAATCCAACTCTTGTCCATGTCTACTTTCCTTCAATAAAACGAAAATACCTCATATAAATAATTCGTTCAGGTAGTGAGTTGAAATTAATTTTAGACAATATGCTATTTAGTTTAGGTAGTGAGATGGCATTTTGAGCATATATTCACTTTCCCTTGTCATTTCTTTTAACTAATGGACTGGTTCATTGGTGGGCTAGTCGTTAATGGGCTGGTTTTATTACTAGCCTAAGATTTAGTGGGCTTAGTGGGCTGGTTTCGTCGGTATGGGTTGTTTTATGGGCTGCGGTTGAGGAGTTGGGTTCATTGGTGGTCTGGTATTTCATTAGCTAATGGACATAATGTCATACTTTAGTTCATACCATAAAATATTTTATTTTGTGTTTTGTGTGTACAATTTATTGTTTATCCTGAGCATAACAACATACACATGATACCTCATAAATGAAGCAGTTGCCAATGAAACTAATAAAACAATGCAAAAGTTAATATGTATGCAACATGGCAAAGATAACAATGACATAAGACAAGGTATGTATAAAAAACTACATAGTATAGTCAAATCATTTCATTCAAAGAACACTTGACTAATGAATTAAATCTAGAAATTCATTCTTGTCATGTGTAATTTATTTATTTATTATCATTTTCTGCAGTTAGCAAGTCTAATCAGCACGAGGTTCAAAGAAAATTAATGCTTACTGATTTTTCTGTTCTTTGATGGCAATTCGATGATCCTTCTTATTCTGCGATTTGCTGTTATGACTTTTATTTTTATTTTCATTCTTTTATTTTTTATTCCTTAGGCTGCAGTTGGAATATTGACCTTCGCTCAACAAAATCTGGATGTTCAATTGAAGGAGTCATGGTATTATTGAGCTTTCTTACACTAACTTACTTAGTTGTCCCTCAAGTGAATCGTGGAGTGATTCTTTTGTTCAGCTTTCAGCTGCAGTTTCAACTTATCTTTCTTGGTTTTCTAGTGTCACTATAACTATTTTTATCTCGTAGTTTAGATATACAAGAAAGAAATAATTTTTACTTTGGTTCTCGATGGAATTATAGAAGCCTGCTCACATATTTTGTTGTGTGTATAGGTATGAGAAATTGCAGCGCTGGGATGATGCTCTTAAGGCTTACACTATCAAGGCCTCTCAAGCAACAAATCCACATGTTGTCTTGGAAGCTACTTTAGGTCTGTATCAACTGTAGCTTGCTGGTTATAGCTATTGTTTTCTGTTTTTATAATTTAAATTCTTGCTAGCTGATTTATGAGACACCATCTGGTGTGTATGATGCTCTCTGTATTACTTAAGAAACTGAAGGTGTATGATGCTCATTCCATTCATGCTTTATACCTTATTGTGAGACAGATATGACCTATATTTTGGAGAGAGAGATGTCTCAACAAATTTTGTCTTCAATTTAGGTTTTATCATGTTCTATATTAGTTAATTACTGATCTCTGTAAGGATCTGATTATTATTTCATATTTGAGCTAAAAGAAAGGTAGAACTAGAAAATAAATCGTTATGGTGATATTTAGGACAAGTACTTGGTTGGAATAGAAAAGGCTATGCTGTATAAAGATTGACCTAGCCACCAGCATCCACCCAACTGGTAAAAATATCTGGTTCCTGATCCAAAGATTGAGAGCTTCCAGCTTGATCTAGTTTAAAACCAGCTTCACCTACTTTGATACAGATATTATAGCATAATATTTCATATTCAAAGTAATTATTACTATATCTAATATCTGAAAAGAAACCTAATATTAAACTTGTTCTGCGAGTTAAAAGGTCAGCAATTGGAATGCTGACACTCAGAAGTTCCTCTTCATTGATTTTTATAGAGAGTTATCACCATGATAAATCGTTTTGTTGCTGCCTTTTATTTTATCCTAGTAACTGTATTGCTGATCGGCATAATTTCTCATACAATTTCTAATCTGAACCTATCTTTAGTCCGTTTCAAGCCTGAATGTAGATAGTGAACTAGTTTGGCTAGGTAATTGGTGGAGTTGGTTCATTGTCAGACTAGTACATATTGGAAAGAAGACTTAAAGACTTGGCAGCAACTAATCTATCTGAGAGTTATTTTGTTTAGATATAGGCAATTCTTTGAAACTTGGGAGCGAGCTCTTGATAAACGAGTCAATAATTTGATTATTGACAAATTAATACAGAGAGCTTGTCAAATTGTTTTCTGTTTCTTAAGTAATACAGAGAGCTTGTCAAATTGTTTTCTGTTTCTTAAGTAAGCACTCCAATAGCCCTCTTATTTCTCTATCTGGTGCCACCATCTGCTGTTAAAGTCCTTAGTCAAAGCCTAAAACACCATATCCTGCTGTCTAATCTTGTTCTTGCATTAATTGTGCTGATAAAACAAATAGTGGAAGCCTTTTTTTTTAAAAACAAAAAATTTGAATAAATGATTAAAGAAGTCTTGGTGTCAGCCAGTATGAGTATACCCTTTTTTGCTAGATAGGAACGAAATCAAATTATGTAATGAGAGAAAGGACATCAGGATGGAGGGGTAGGCCCTAAACCAAACTGAACCAAACTTGAAACGCCAATTGGCAGTTTGGTATGGCTTTAGTGTTCAGGCTTGCATAATTTTAAATAACAGCATAGACACATTTCTGACAATATAATAGCAAAAGATAACACTGTTAGACAAAATCAGATGCAGAAGCAGTCAAAATCAGATGCAGAGAAGCTTATTGCCGATATGACAAATCTAGTTTCAAATCACATGCGTCGTCAAAAAGCGTTGGTTAGTCAGGTTTGAAATTCCAAAATGCCTCAATTTGGGAAATATAGTAATAAGAGATGGCTTTTCTAAATTGAGTTTGGGAATGCATTTGGTTTAAGAGATGGGGAAGATAGCTTGTATATGGTAAGAAGATTTTTAACTTGTCTGCATACTGTTCAAATCTGCAATCTTCCAATCTGGTGCAGAATGACAGTATTGTTGAGCAACATTGCACTGTAATTAACAAATTGTTAAGAGTTTGTTGAGCACTGCTGTACACGACTATCAAGCAAGAGCAGTTTTAACTCATGACAAAAATGTTAATCCAGCCACAAACTCTCTTAAGAAGGTCAGTTTACAGTATCAAATTATCTATTTATTTTATGAATTAACTTAAATTTGTGTAAGCTTTTAGAATCTTACTTAAGCAACCAGCTTTTAGAATCTTACTTAAGCAACCAGCTTTTAGAATCTTACTTTTGCCTGACTTCAATTATGCAAATTTTGTTGCCTGACTTTAAAGAGATTTATGCAAATTTTGTTAAAACATACAACGTTAAACACTAATAAAGCCTCACAATAACTGTAATTGTAATCATCCAAACAAACTTATCACATCAGAATTCCAAAACCACAATCACATAGCAATCAAAGCACTCCCAAATATTCCATCCCGTCTCCCGAACACCATATTGCAACTCCACCCATTACGGTGGCCACAAACACTTCAATATCCATATTCACTTGTTATATATTTCTCAATCTAAAATAATGTGATTAAAAGCAGAGTAGTAAAACTAAGATATGAAGGTGATAATGAGGTAGCATGCAGGAGTTCACTTACCAGAACACTAACTAAAGCACTTCAATTTGTAGGTGTCCACGCGAAAAATCTGTAGGTGTCCACAATTACAGTTGTTGATGTTGACGGACGCCCAAAGCACTTCAATCAACTCTCTCAAAGCTTGAAATTACGATGCTTTTACCCTGTTATCCCAACAAGTTTAAGTTATATAATGTTGTTATTATTAATCACTACAGATGCTTTTATGCATGTTTGAGAACAGTTGTACAACCTCTTAAGTAATGCATTGCTTCAACTTCTTAAGTAATTTTTATTTTCACCAAAAGAGCATTATTAGAGTCAAAAAAAAAAAAATAGCATACAGCCTCTAAAGTAATGCATTGCTTCAACCTCTTAAGTAATTATGGACAGCACCAATTAAATCATGTTCTATTACATGTCTTCACCAAAGAGGCCAAAACAAGTTTAAGCACTAGAAGCCAGATATTCAACTCATCTATTGCAAAGGGAATACAAATTAAATTAGCATACAGCCAAAGCTGTTCCATGTTCTTATCACAACAAAAAATTAAATTAAATTAAATTAAGTAGGAGCTCAACCATGCCTCCCAGCATTCTGCAGAAAAGACACTGGGATTTTTAAAAAAAAATTAATATAACAAGTATTATTTTGCTTATAGTATTTATTGCACACACAGAACATGCATACATACTTGTCTAGATAAGAGAGATTTCTTTAAAGAGCCCATTACTGGATCTTAGTAAATTTCAATATGAACCATGTACACAGATGGTATCACAATCACAGATGAAATTAACAAGATATCAATGATCAAATTAATACAAGCTCACTTGGATTATATTACAATATCAGGTCAATAATAGAAGATACGATATGGCTTCCAAAAATAGTTAGGAAATCTCTGGATATCACAAACGATGAACAATATTCACAAAAGTATACTTCATACAAGAAAATGGACTCGATATATCATCTAAATGCAAAGTTGAAGGTGTTGTTGTTCGCTGATACAAGCATCTTAAAGGACCATGACTTTAAACAAGATTCTAATTATAATTCCTTCAAACTGAAGATAAAGTGAAGTAGCCAATGGCAGCCTAAGTCTTATCAGTGGTTCCTTTTCAACAGAAAAAATACTACAAGTAGCCAATCCATGTAAAGCGCACTATGATAACTAAGATCAAAGCTTCACCTGATTCCGTTGTAAAATACACATTTAAGTCAGACAATAGAGTGATACACACTCAAAATCAATCACTGTTTATATACTCTGGCTTTATTATTTTCTCTGTGTCATTCTTTATTATTTCAATAATAAGAATCCAGAAATTATAGATCTTGTGATCAAATGAAAATTTCATTTATGAAGTATGTTAGCCCCAGACATAACATGAAGAGTACATAAATTCTTCCAGCTTCAAGAAAGTCATGATACACAATCAAAAGAGAGAGAGAGAGAGAGAGAGATTGTCATATGCTGAGAGATCATTAAAGTATTAAAAAAATACCAATTTCCAGTCATCATCGACCACAGGAAAGCCAGTTATTCTCTTCTCAACAAGACCCTCCAATGCTGCAATCACAATAACTTGTCAACCAAAAAATGAATTAACAATAAGGTAGCAACAATCACGTCCGAGCATCATAATTACCTTCCTCAGCCGTTGTTGTAGGCTTTACAACATCTAATCCTCCTTTCTTGTCATAAAATCACCTACTGTGTACGTTCCATTTCTTGACTGAAAACCACCATACAAATATTAAAGGGCATACATTAAGAAGTTTTTCCTTCACTTGGCTAAAAGAACTAACACATATTATCATAAATCATTAAAATTTATTTTGATTTCGAGCAAATTCAAATCCATTTACATTTAGCAAAGATGTGAAGTCTATATTCTAGGATATTTCACAAACCAAAACATTAAATTTTGTTGGCTGAATCAAAAGCGCTTCCTCTTCATCCGCGTATGGAAGTGATTTATATAAACCACTTTTGCAAAAGTGCAGCATTTCCTACTAATGCAATATATCTACAAACGTTTTCAAATCAAAACAAAAGAATTTCTCAAACTCTTCTCCAAGATCACTTTATTCAATATTTCACTTATTCATCTTTTTAATCTAAAAATTGCTTTCTATAGATAATATTTATATTGATCAAACACTACAAAAGCACTTATCCGCTTAAAGCATTTTTTCACGAATTCAAAACGCCAAAACAATCCAATTTTAATTTTTTATTTTGCGATTTTAAAATTATAATTCAACTATACATTAAAAGCTTCATTCATATTTCAAAACGGAGCCAAACTAATGAGCAAATAAAAGCAAACTCACTGGAACGGAGTTGGTGATCCCGGCGCCGTTATGTGCCGCAAGAGAAGCCAACACGGATTTTATGATTCGTTTTTGAAGTAGAAACAACACGGAGTTGGTAAAGCACGACCGAGGAACGGTGCGACTGTGAGCGAGGAACGACGCGACGAACTCCGTGAGGATAACAGCGACCGGGAAGCACGAACGGTGAGGTTCAAGGATGAAGGACGAATGGTGCGACGAAGCTTGCTACGAAGGGCGAAGCAAAATTCGGGAAATAATTGGCTGCTTGTTTATATTACAGCTTTGGGCGGGAGAGATTAGAGTTTGGGGGGAAAAATTGGGAACGGAAATTAGGGATTCAGAGGGAAAAGCTGGAGAATTGGGGAAAAAATTTTGTTTATATTACGGGACTTGACTGCGGGCCACGAAACCGCAGTAAAGTCAATTAAATCTACGGCGGGCATTTGGCCCACAGTAGAATTTTTATTTTTACCGCGGTTCCGGCGGCCCGCGGTAAATGTTCGCAGTAAAAAGCCATCTGTCTTGTAGTGTATAATAAAGTTCCTAAAGAGATTAGGATAAATAAATATTCTTCTATTCTAATTAGGATACAAGGTATTATATCCTAATCTTAGAAGATATTTATTATAAATCAAATACTTCCTAAAATATAATTCTAGAAACAGTAGAATAATCAAAATAATATTCTTGCTTCATCATAAGTTGAACAAAACATAACACATGCATGGCACATGCATGTTGTAACCAAAAATCTCGTTATCAACGCTCTCGGCATAAGTGCTCAACAAACATGCTCGACACTCGACACTTGATGCTCGACACTTTTAACACAACAGTCTCGTCACAAATCTTCTCTGCACATCTACGTGACACTCGACACTCTCAACACGCAATGCATACAAGCTCGACGTGCAGATAAACTCTACACACATATAATCTCGACAACTCGACATTAACTTGTCACTTGACAATCTCGACAACTCGACATTAACTCGTCACTTGACAATCTCGACAACTCGACATTAACTCGTCACTCGACAATCTCGACAACTCGACAATATGTTCGAAGCTTGACGAAACAACAATGCGACATTGGAAATAAGTTCGACAACAACACTCAACACATCTTGACACCAGCTCGACACACTAACACTAACAAAACCGATTAATAAAAAGTCAATATTTAATTTTTAATTATAAAATGAAATGAATAAGTTAGTTTGTGAGTTGGGAACTGGGTTATAGCTTTCATGGTTGCATTAGATTGGATTGTAATCCAACCGAACCCATATTTTTGTCATCCCTAACTTGGACTAACTCATTATTCAAAAGAAATTCTCGTGCTCATGTATTGCAGGATCACATATATTTTACTAGCAACACTTTTCTTATAATGCATTGCAAATCCCCAGTAGTTATATCCCATTTTTCTACTAATAAATAGTTGATATTAGATATAAATCTTGGACTACTATTAAGTAAGTACATTAATTTAAAATTTCTATGTTTATGGTCATCATGGATCGTTAATGATGTCATTAATATCCATTAAAACACACGTGGATTGGACATCTACAGTTTCCATGGCGTACTATGCCTATACCTGAGAAAGTTCCTTGAGGGTCGTCGAAAAAGAAAAAGAAACAAAAAGAAAAAAGATGACAGGCGTGGAGTGCAATTGATCTTTCTTTCTTTTTTTGTTTTTTTTTTTAATTACAGAAAAGTTATTAGTGGTCCATTTTAGTTTTAGCTTATTTGCGTTCACTGACCCCTGAAACTTACGAAAACCCTTTCTACAAAATATAAAATATGTTAACCTTTAACCAACAAACTCATTATCTAAAACACAAAACTAAATCACCCAAATTATTAGTTAGGTCTACTAACTTATCACTTATATATGTTAGAACTTATTTATCTTTATATATTTTATATTCCATGTTAAGTTCTTAATACTAAAAAGGTAACTACAAAAAGAGATCAGTTTTAAAATTAACTATTTGTACTATTAATTATTTTTTTACTAATTATCAAATATTTAATAAAATATATTTATAATATTCAATAATATATTAAAGAAAATTTATTTCTTATATTATTTTTGTTGCATTCAAAGTTGCCTCCGCTAACACACTTTTCTGGCTCGTCTCAAACATGGCACGACAGAGAGAAACCTAATGCAAAAAACAATCAAGGAAACTAAAGAAAGTGATTTTGCCATGCAGATGCAGTGGAGTTGATCCCGCCACTTCACTGAATAATCCAACTCCCCAAAAGTGAAAAGGAAAAATTATGTGCATGTACTCTCTAATTCTTCCTCCTCTATCCTTAGTCATTTATATAAAATATTTAAATGCTCAATAGTTATGTTTCATGCCAAGTAAAGTAATGCCATAACCTATTAACATTAATTTGTCACTTTCATATGGCTGGAGGATATTCATAGGGATGGCATTTTTCCCCGGCTGGGCCGGCCGGGGAAAAGCCTGGAAATCCGGGGATTGGGCCCGGGGACGGGTTTACTAAGTACAAACAAGTGCGGGTGGGTCCAGTATTACTAAGGAACCCCGATCCCCGGCCCGCACCCGCAAAGCCCAGCCTTTTTTTAATTTTACAATGTAAAATGTATATAGCAAGACTCGAACCCGAGACGAGACCTGCAAGTTTAATTTTGAGTTGTTAACCACTTAACCACATGCCTTTTTTGTGTTAGTTGTTTACGATAAGTTTATATAATGAATTTTATTTTATATATTTAATTAAAACTTACAAATTGAGGGAGTTGTGGTTCGAACCTAAGCCACCAACCCTTCTACAACTGACTTTGCCATCAGTGCTAACAGCATCTTTGAAATGTTTCATGCAAACATATATTATTTTAAATAAATTTTATTTTATAAAATAAAAAATCCGGATTTTTTTTTCGGGTGCGGGTGTAACACCCCAATACCCGCAAAAACCCACACCGGAAAAAACCCGGAAAAATCCGGGGATTTTCCGGGGTGCGGGGAAGAATATTTTTTTCCGGTGCGGGTGCGGAAATGCCAAACCCGCACCCGCACCGAAAATTTGCCATCCCTAGAGGAGAATAATGGCTTGGAAACCCTACATGCGCGTGGTCCATTTTAATGGAAAATCATGATAGAGGGACGGTTCCTGATGGTTCTGCACACAGTCCACCAGGCCACAGGTACTGGATCCAAAAGCAAATAGAGAAATTTAGGGTTAGGGAGAAGGAAAGGACTTATGTAAGAAGCTAGATTGTAACGCGTTCGAAGATGTGACGTGATTGAAAGTGGTGCGAATTTGCAAAGAGTGAGGAGAGGTGGGGCCAGAGCGCACGCGAGCTTAAAGGACTGGACTTGAATCGTACGCTGAAGAAAGAGGAGAGCTAGACGTTGGCCTCGGAAAACCACTTTCTAAAGCGCTTTCTTTCAGGATTATTAAACACCAACATGCTTATATCTATAAATTTCTTTTCGTTGAATATGCATGTAGGACAATGCTTTACAGCTTATATGAAGAATGAAAAGAGACTCTTCAAATTGGCATTTAGACACGCCATATACAGTATTGGGTTGGATTAATATTGCTTGCCCAGCTTAGAATTCTGGGTCAGAATTGGTCATGGGGAAGACTGAAAAAGAGCAACATCTGACCGACAAGATCATCCAAACTTTCCAATTTGACAATAGAGTAATGCTAGGTAGAGCCCGCAAATTTCCTAAAGAGCCCTCATCTCTGTCATTTTTTAAGGGACAAAGCAGTAACAAAAGTAAAATTTATACACAACACCCCTTTCTCTTCTCGCCCATCATCTCATAGCAGTTGGTTTCTTCTAGTTTTCTCACATATTCTATCTGACACAGTTTATTCTTTTTTTAAGTCATCGTCACTAATCATAATCTTCTGCAACTTATAAGTTTTAAGTGTATACACAATTGCTAGCGATGGGTTAATTTTTCTTTAGAGGTTATATTCTTAAAACTCTTAATATTTCCTTTTGGCATGCAATTATGACATCTGCCCCTAGGGGCTCGACTTGGTGATTTACCAGCTGTTTGCTTTGGCTGGGCATCTTGGCTCAAACCTTGTGGGTGAGGTTAACCCACTCACTATCATTTTGAAAGAAAAAAAAGTTATCTAATTTAGGATTTGTCAAGCTTTAGCGCTATATAGTGATGCAATCAATAAGTCTCTCGTTTTGACTTGATAACGAAAATTGAAAATATTACTGTCAACCATGATTATCTTTAAAAACTAATGATTTAGATTTTCATTTGATTTTACTGGTATCATTTTACACTTTCATAAATTGGAAAATAAGGTTATTTTTGTGGTATGAAATTAATTGGTTATACATATGATGTTGGCCAACTATCTCTACTCAATCGTCATTTCAAACAGTAGAAAATTGATTATGATGGTGGATTGCGTTACGTGATTCGATCTCGAAGTCTAGAAGACTTACATTTGAAAAGGTCATTAATGAAAATATTTGTTTTGTTTTTGTATAATTAAAGATGGTGTCACAATCACCTACCTAGCTTAAAAGTAGCAATACAGAAGCCAATAAAGCATATCAATTGGTGTCGAATTGGATCAAAGTCAATACATAGCTAGCATGAATTAATAAAAAATTGTTTTCCATTGGATCCCGGATTTTACATTTTATCGCATCTTATATCTCAATCGTTTCTCTTATCCCAATGGCTAAGATTATTCAATTTTGATAACAATTTAAAATAGGGATCTTTCTTTCTTTTTCTCGTATTAATTATGATACATTTTGTCTATCATGACCGTCAATCACACCCCACTTTTTACTCCTTTCCCTTTCAATATTCGGACTCCACTTTATTGTTTCTCTTTTCTTTTATGTCTCTCTCTCTCTCACGTCAATCTCACCAGGGAGGCAAAATCCAGTTCCAAGACTAACAAGCTTTTCAAAAGCAGTCCAACCATCTATTTTCAAACCTTCGTTGTAGTTTAAATTGATCCATGTCTCTCTTTTTCTCTTATCTCTGGAGTTTGGATTTTCTAAGTTGGATTTTCTAGCATCTACCGTTCATAAACCTATAAATACATAGAAAATGCATCAGAGAACAATCAAAGACGAAGGAAGATACATACATACATACATACATACATATATATATATATGTAAACTTAATAAACTGTTCATAAAGTATTACTTACTAAAATCATTGAATTTTTTAAGCATGGACAACTAGTAACTAGTAATAGTTATCCAATGCCCTGAAAAAAAAAAACGGTATAAACAAGCCATTTAGCAACATAGCTACAAGTGTAAATTGATTTCCCTTTGTAGTATTCTACTTTCTTGTCTTTCACTCCAATGGCAATAGGGTTTCTAAAGAGAGCAGCAACTATGTATGGTATTATTTGACTTTATCACTGAAGATGATCAGGAGGATGACACTAAACTTCATCTCCACTCAACTTTCATCACCATCTGTT
This sequence comes from Boswellia sacra, assembly GCA_013180625.2. Lineage (NCBI taxonomy): Eukaryota > Viridiplantae > Streptophyta > Magnoliopsida > Sapindales > Burseraceae > Boswellia > Boswellia sacra. The sequence continues at coordinate 29,143 of SNVD02011141.1, forward strand.
GATTTTATTAGCAGAACATAGCGTAGAAAAGGATGCCCTGAATTCAAGTGGGTCCGTCCCGGGAGTGAATGGGATCCAATGGAAAAGGTTTTGATCTACACATCTTGGACAACGTCCTCTCCCAAGAGAGGGTCCACTGCCACCGGGGACACTTCATCATCATCACCGTCAGTTCGTTGATTGAATGGTCAGTTCCTGATCGGCTAGCTTATGTGGACCCTACCCATGTTTCATGCCAATGATGGTGGTGGTGCTTCACTGGGGAGTTGGGGCTGCACCAATACGACTTTATACGGGCTGATATTCAACTTTATTAACTTAATATTTAAGTATCTATTTTACTTAATTTATATCATTGATTTTCTACCTTGTCATATCCCTCCTCTCCTCAGAAAATCTTTTATATGCTTTAAAAAATTATAATCACCTGATTAGACCACACGACGTCTAAATTAGTATAGAGACCAGGAACCTCTATATATTCTCTTTGGTTGTTATTTAATAGGTTTAGTAAATGAAATGAAAAGAAAAAACTTTAAGCTTTTAGAGAGATGAAAGGCATTTGGTAGACTGGCCACGTGGTCTCTATTCCGAGCGTCCATTTCGTAATTCCCATGTCTGATGCTATTCTTAAAGAAATCAACGTCAGGTTGACGCCCGCACCATTTCCATACTCCTGTCCTGCTACATAGTGAATCAAAGCTTGTCTTTGTTGACCACGTCTTCTATATCTTTGTTCCCATCTAATAGCAAAACCCTAGCCCTCATTCTCATTAGGATATCATAATGGCACTTTATCACCATCCCTTGATTTTTTGGACTTGAGTGGTGAAGATCCAACTCCAGTTCTTTTAGAACAAACTATAGCTTTTAGTACCATCATCATTGTTATGATTGAAAACTGCATGTTTTCTCATTATATGATTTCATTCTTGAATAAATGATAATAAAATTATGTATTGATGCATTGAAGTGGAAAGAGGAATATTAGATTTTACCTGCTTTCTCATCATGTTCCCTGTAATTGGTAAGTGGTAACCAGTAAAAGGCGTCCTCAAAGTCAGAAAATTATATATGCTTAGATTAGTCGTAATCTTTTTACATATCTGGACAGATTAATTCAGTGGATTAACCTAGCAAACGAAGCAATCGTCTCTGCATTATCATGACTCTGGCCACCACAAGAGAGCCAAATTAGGAAAACATTTCGTTCCTGAAATCGTCAAACATTTGCAAAATCTCAATTTGATGAACATTTTCAGGGTCTTTTTTGTTCCTGCATGCAGAGACTCTTTGATTGCTGCTGTTGTATTCATATTTCATACAGAACAGCCAATCTGAGAGCTCCATGTTGGACTCTTAAGGTGATTAGAAGCCTGGACAAGTGGAAAGAAATCGTCCCAAGCAAGCCATCACCACAATATAGAAGGAGAAAAACAAACACAAACAGAGACTAAAAGCATATATAGAACTATTATTATTTTAAACCCATTAAAGCATATGCATGAAGTAAGTAAAAGGTCCAGAGCACACAAACTCAACACAAAGTAACTAAAAACAAAGAGCAACAACTTAAAACTTAATTTCGTCATATAGTGAGGCGTGTATGATAATATGAGATTTCACGTCAGATTACTTGTTTTCCAGACCCATATTGACCTCTGGTGGTGTAAGAGCCGCAACAAGAACCACCAAGGGAAGTAACAAAGAGATCAAACATCATTCTCTTGACTAACTTCTTTTTAACTGGAAAAAGGCTTCCTTTCTTTGACTGGAATCCGGCCATTGTTTTGGTGCTGCCCCTTTCCTCACTTGGGTCAGATTTTGTGAACGCCATCTCTGCTTGATCGTCAATTTTCACTCTAGCTTCTCTTCCTTTTTCTTGTACACAAGCCTGCAAAGAAGGACCTGTAAGCAGAACTAGTTGCACAAGGAATTAATTGCGAAACAAAGACGAGAGAATTTACCTTAATAATTTCACGAAAGTCACATAAGTAAGTAATTCTGTTCCTCCACGTGCACATATATAGAGACACTGAGAGAAACAACGGTGTTAAACCTCAATGGAGTTGATTTTGCAGGAGTTGTGGGAAGCTACATAAAAGTTCCCAAACCCAAACCTTGCAACATTTAGATAAAATATTAAATTTTATTTTATGAAAGTGTCGCCAATCGAACGATGCGTTTTGTAGACCTGCATATTTCAAAAATTACTACTTTAACCATTTATTCGATTTAGTGGAGCTAGTTTAAGGAGTGCTATTGTTAGACTGTACTCATAGATAGAGATAAAGTTTACTTTGGAAACTTTTGGGGCTAACATTACTTCAAACCTAGTTAAAGGGTGTTAGTAAACGTTTTACTTATAAAATTAGCAATAGTACTTCCTTTGAGATTATATTTTCTTACAAACACTAAATTATTTTATAAAAAACCATAATCTTCCACAAATCTCATCAATTATGCATGGCTCATAAAATAAAATCTTAACTGTTCCCGAAATTTACAGCTTCGTTTCTTCCTTTTCTCGTGATCTTCTTCGCCGGATCTCTCTCTCTCTCACCATTTCGCTTCATATTTATTTCTTCTATGCTGCATAGATCATTGTTTGTTTCTGTAACCTAGAAACTTCCAAAAAAGTCGGAATCACCGAAGAGAACTCCGCGAATCCTTTTAATTTTTATAGCCGGCGGCGAGGAGGGTTTTTCTTTTTGGAAAAATTTTCGAGGCTGCTGAGTTTAAAGTTATAGTCTTTAAGGGGTTTTCAATTCAAGTACTATAAATATTCATTTTCATCTTCATTTGGGCTTGCACTGAAGATAACCTTTAGAAAAGAGAAAAAATGGGTGGTTATGGGAGGAGTGCAGGTGTGAGGCAGTGTATAAGATCAAAACTCAAAAGTGCCTCGTTTGAGATGGACTCCTGAGCTTCGTCACTGTTTTGTTCTTGCCATTGAGAGACGTGTTGGCCATGAAATTAAGGTTTTTATTTTATTTATTTTTACCTATCATCATTTTACTTTATTGATAAAAGAAAGAAATTTTAAAAAATTATGAGCAATAGATTACTGATAATTCTTTATTTGAAAGTGTGTTGCATATGGATAGGTTTATGCCAATTGCATGTTAAGAACTAGATTTTATCATGGATTACTAATTTAACTGTAAGATCAACTGTTAATTATAAATACAAGCAAAAACTTTCTTAATTAACTGTGATTTTAGACAAATTAAGGAGAAAGAAGAAATATATTAATTTTTTTCCAAGCTTTATTTAAATGATTTGGTGTAATGTTTCAGCACTTATCATTTACGTTCGTACTAAGGAAGAGCCCAGCTTCATCAGAAATTGAGCCTCAAATAAGTTTTTTATTTGGAGAAGGTCAGGTTAGTGAAATTTTCAAAATACTCTTAGATTTTGGTATCAGGTGACGATCCAAGAATAAACTTGCTAGCTATCACCTTCAAATCATATAATTGTAAACATATACATGCACCGTTCCATAACATGGTGTAGAAATGTTGAAGAAAACTTGTACACCATTTCCCCACAGAACAATTTCTACCTACGATGCCGGAACTAGTCCAGGGATGGCAATGGGTGCCTCGGGTTGGGTATCCATGAAGTTTAACCCATATTGGTTAGGTAATTGCCCAACCTATTTTATTATGGGTAACTACACATTAACATTTATGCTTCTATATTTTTTTTCTCACTGTTACTTTTTAGTACTATTAGGTATTCTTCTTAATTACGTAACTTCTGAAGCCATTCCTTGTTAGTATTGATCGATTTCTTGTGTAATTAACACTTTTTTTTGTTTAAATATGAGAAAGTTTAATGTGTATGTGTGTGTATATATATATATAGAGAGAGACAGAGAGCGAGAGAGAGAATAAGGATTCATTTGGTTGATAAGATTGCTCATGGGAATGGAGATGGGATTACAAATATATAATCTCTATAATGCATGGCCAACATTAAAGGATAAGTTACGGGAAGCTGCCCTTGACCATATAATCCCATGTGCAAGTATGTAATGCGTAAGACTGAAATTTTATCTTTTTATACTTCTTTTAGTAATTTGGAATTAAATTCACCAAGTAAACGCTTTTATATTGGAAATTGCGGTTTCATCTAAACAAATATGAAGCCTTCAATTAGTGGACCATATCTCTAGAGCCCGAGCCTATATAAGAAATCTTGTTGGGCTTTAGCCCATTTTGACGTTGACCAAGTTAGACTTCTTGGGTAGCAATTGGCCATCAGGAAGCCCAAATCTAAACCGACGAGACGACAACAACTTCCAATTTCATGACCGAGATTTTGGGTTCCTCTCTACCTCGGCTAATGAGAAACAGAGACTTTTAGTTTTAGCAGATACAGAGAAATGAAATTAACGTGGAACAAGAACATAAACAAGAGCAACAAGAAGCGGCCATTGCCACAATTCTCAAACCTCCCTTTTGACCAAGACGACAACACCGTGGAGGAAGAGCTGAAAAAGGAGGACAACAACGATCATCAACAAGAGACCTTGGACGCCAAACAACTTGCTGAATCATTTCAAGCCCAGGGAAACAAACTCGCCGAGGTACATATTACATCAAAATTTATTTGTGTTTTGTAAAGATGGAATTTTTTTTTCTGGGTTTGTTCCGTGTGTAGCTTATGTGTGTCTGAGTTGATCAATTTTGTCGGTGAATAGAGGAACTTAGGGATGACCCAAGTAAAGAATTGCGGGTATGGAATAGTTTGCATTATTCATAACTGAGTTTTCTTTGCTGTTACGGTTATTTATTTATGTTATTTTACTTGATTATGCTCAGAACTCAAATGGGATTACCGTGTTGAGCTAGTTGTTAGTATTATAATGACTAAAACTTAAGGCTGCTGGCTTATATCTCCATTGATAAGTTACTTGGAAAAACGAAGAAAGGGGGGAATGGGATGAATCAATTGTCTATTGTTAATTTGTAATGCTTGCCTTAGAAATTTGTTTCTCATTTATTGCAACTGAATTACAAGTTGACATTTCTACCGTTCGCAGCTTATAAAAGCTTGTTTCATTTAGGATCTAACTAGCAAGCTCTAGTTGTATACATTAAGGGTTGTAAATTTCTTTGGAAAGTTACAGGTTAAGTGTCCCATGTTATTGAATGGTTGCTAGCAAGTGCATACGCAATCATATGTGCTAACATTAAGCAACAATATTTTGCTATTTGTCATTTTGCTTTCTGATCTCCTGGATTAAATGGGCTCATTATCATCGTACATTCATTTTGAAGGATGGGAAATACCGGGAGGCACTTGGGAAGTGGGAGGCTGCTCTTAATTTAATGCCTGAAAGTGCAGCTTTACATGAACAAAAGGCACAAGTTTTACTTGAAATTGGGGATGCATGGAATGCATTGAAGGCAGCAACTCGTATGACTGAGTTTTTATTCTCTCTCTCTCTCTCTCTCTCTCTCTCTCTCTCTCTATCTCTCCTGTTGCTTAATACTTTTATAGTAAAGACAGTGATACATTTTTCAGACCATCAAAGAGGGAATTATTTTATTGAAGCTCCTTCATGGTCCTAAATTTTCAAATGTCTTTTTTCTTCTCACAAATTTTGCATTCATAGATTTTTATGGCAAAAAAGCCTGTATTCTACAATAAATCACTCAATAGTAGGATATTTAATCTGAAATCTAGGATTTTGTTAGTAGTTGTTGCCTAATAGACAATTTATGGATTATATATTCGATTTGACAGGAGCCACTGAATTGGAACCATCGTGGGCTGAGGTAGGCTGAACTCTTTGAATTTGCTTTAAATTTATAGAAAATTTAGCGAATTTATGTTTGTGATTAAGCTATAATAGATCATTTCCCTTAAACAGGCCTGATTCTTTTTATTAATTCCCCATTAGATTTTGTTGTGGTTTCCATTGCTCAGAGGACTTCATTTTATTTCACAATTTCCCACAGATTGCGCTGATTACCTAGAGTAACGTAAATAGATGACAGTGAAAGTAGATAACAGTGAACAGAGTCTTATGAACCTACAATTTCCTATATAAAGGGCTAACATTGATGCTCGAAATTAGTTAATTCACACATGGAACATCATGTTTCTTTAGGTTACCCCGGAAGCTCCATACTGATTAGTTGCTAATTTGGTTTTTGCCCAAGTTAAAATCTAACAATTTTTAATTGTCATTGCTACATTTTTTTCCTCAGAGAGTGTTAACTTCTTTTCCACCAGGTCTATCGGTCGCACTGGGATCAAAGGAATATCGTTAAATTTTTTTATTGGCAACTTCCAAACTTAGGTTGTTTTAGTCTTTTCTCGATATTAGATAGGTGAGTATCTTCACCATATGTTAAGAAGCTCTTATAGGAGTGATTATTTGCTTACTTCCAATCACTATTCTATTGGAAGGCCATTGAGGCACATTGATAGTCTCTTAAACAAAAAACTAACAACTTTGTTGGTTTACTATGCTTGAGAATCTGCTTTACTCAACCAGGGGGATTGATGCAACTGCAGGATGTCAAATGGTTGAACAAGTGTTACATTGTTGCCATGTTGCAGTTTAGCTATTGGACTGTAATATTTATATTGTCATCACAGTTTAGAACTTAAGGAAAAGGGAAGTGAAAAGCAGGGCAAAGTGGAAGAGTGGGAAAATTTTTTAAAGTTTCCACATATTCTTATTTTCAAAGTTTCATGTAAAAAATTATTCTGCTAGGTCCTGTTTCACTAACTGAGCAGTTGATCGTACTGGTTAGAAATAAACTAGTATATGTTAAAAAGACATACATATAGGTTTGGTCGGGTTTGGAATAGTTTTTCTGAAATCAATTACGCATTGCTTTATTTTATTTGCTTGGAGAGCACACTTGTACTTCACATCAAATTGTTTCTTACACAAGCGGCTTCTTTCAGGCTTGGATCACACTTGGCAGAGCGCAGTTAAACTTTGGGGAGCCTGATAGTGCCATAGAAAGCTTTGACAAGGCATTAGCTATCAAGGTAAATACAGAAGGCATGCCATTATTCTGTTTTTGTAAACTTTGATTTCATGTCTTAGGAAAGTTGTATATGATTTACAGTATCAGTTTTGGTGCTCAACTTATCATCTTTCTCTGTGTAGCCTGATTCGGAGGAGGCTCGAGACGACAGACAGACCGCATTACATCTTGTGAAGAGAAGAAAGCAGCTTCATTTATCAGGCTTGAATACTACTACAAACCGTTTTGTGGTCGGTGATAAGACCGAAGCATCCTGAAGGCTCAAAAAAGATAAATAGGATATGGTAATCTGTTATCATAATCCTTGTTGATCAAGAACTACGTTTAGTTGGTTGATATCAGAGTCAGATAACTGCATGAGAAGGAAAACTTTGCCTTGAAAATATTCCATGATCCTTGCCAAGGAAGAATCACTTTTGATGTTAATTAAGAGTGTCACCGAGGACAATTTTAATTTTTTAGCTGAATGTTTTCATGTAAAATATCATACTCAATGTAGTTCTCTTTTACAAAAAGAACGCTGCTTTTCCATGAGCCTGTAAATTGTTCTAACAAAGTTGGGCCAGGTTATAGCCATGTATGCCAAACTATAACATTTGCACATATGTTCCAATATTTCCAAATGGATCCTGAAGTTCATAAGAAAATTAAGAGAAGGAACACGTTATAAAGCAATTAGTTCATCAATCAAAATTAATTCTCAATAGTGTTAGTAAATGGACTCGGTAGTCACTGCTTGGCATTGGCAATTTCTCAATGCATGTGCTGCAAGGGTACAGAGATTTTATGTGCGTTCAAGGCGAATAGTAAGGATATTGAAAATTATGGACCGCAGCAGACATGGGAACAGCGAAATGGAGTTCATACATGGCGGGTATGTTGGGAGCCAGTATGGACACCGCGTGGCCCCCTCAGTGACGATGAATGAAATCGATAATGCAAGCTGGACACATCAATTGTAGGTCTGTGACCACCTGTAGGTAGTATTCTTGTACATAATGGAAGGGCAGCTGCCGTCGCCAACAGAGGTTCTTTCCAAGAAGCCTAACGGGGTTGAGAGGGCAGAATTTGATGGTCTTGGCCTTAGTTGCTCCATTGATCAGATATTGAACAATTTGGCTTCCATTAAGAGCTTCAGTGCTTTTTAATAATGAATGCTAATTAAAGTCATATAAGATTAATGCATATTTATAAAATATTTCTTAACCGTAAGTGTCACAAAATGAAAGTTGGCTTCCGTTGAGAGCTTCTGTGCCTTTTAAAAATGAATGCTAATTAAAATCTGTTAGATTAATGCATATTATGGAATCTTTCTTAACGGTAAGTGTTATAAATTGAAATTAAGTGGCTATACGATATTGTGTATTATGTCTAGACAATCGGTCATTTCAAACTGTAGAAAATTTATTATAACTGTAGGTTTTGTTACGAGATTAAATCTCCAAGTCTAGAAGATTTACACTTGAGAAGGTCAATGAAAATATATGTTTTAGTTTTCCGTATTGCTAATTTCATCATGTCATGCCAATTAATACTATAATTAAATTTTCCCTTGAAACATCGGGATGACGGTAATAGCTCAATGAAAAATTACAAGAAATAAGGTGAAACTGCCTTAATTAACCTCCTAAACAGGTCCAACTTAATGTTATGGCGTTGAATGTGAGGGAGAGAGGAATCACATAGACAGTCTTACACAATAAATGGGCAGCATTGCCATGCGAGAGAGGAATGACAACATCTTAATTACCAATTTTGAAACTTAATTAGACTTTTTAATGTGATGGAATCAACCTTCAGCAACTTTTTCTTCAAATTACTTGGAAAATTTAATTATTAAAAGATGGAACGAAGCAGCATATATAATTAAATGATGTTGATAACAGAAGTGCTATAAGGTAACAGAAGTGCTATAAGTAAGCCTTGTAGCAACGTAACGTAGCTATGAGTACGATACAACAGAAGTGCTATAAATAAGCCATGTAGAAACGTAACATAGCTGTGAGTAAAATACAACTTCACTTCTCTTGCTACTCATCTTCTTCTTGTCTTCTACGCTTCCCGATTGGAATTGCCTCGACTCGTAGAAATTAATTATATGGAGCACTTGAAGCCAAAATTTGCTAACTCTTCTCTTCTCACCCCAATAGGGTTTCTGGAGAGAGCAGCAACTGCCTACGGGGATTGCACATCCATTGTGTACAACACCACCAGCTACACGTGGGCACAGACCTACCGTCGATGCCTCCAAGTGGCATCATCACTTTCATCCATCGGTATTAAGCCTGGCCACGTGGTGTCTGTTGTGGCCCCCAACATTCCAGCTATGTACGAGCTTCATTTTGCGGTTCCAATGTCAGGTGCTATCCTTAACAATATCAACACAAGGCTCGACGCCCGCACCATATCGATACAACTGCAACATAGTGAATCAAAGGTTTGCTTTGTTGATCACCTGTTGACCTCTGTCGTCCTTGAAGCTATATCTTTGTTCCCATCCAATACCAAAACCCCAACTATCGTTCTCATCACTGATGATAATCATCAGGATGACACTTCATCTCCAACTCCACTTCCATCACCAACCATTGAATTTATTGACACTTACGAGAACATGGTAGCAAAGGGTGATCCTGAATTCAAGTGGATTCGACCAAAGAGTGAATGGGATCCAATGGTTTTGAACTACACATCTGGAACAACTTCATCTCCTAAGGGAGTGGTGCACTGCCACCGGGCACTCTTCATCGTCACCGTCAGTTCGTTGATTGATTGGTCAGTTCCAGATCAGCCGGTTTACTTATGGACTCTACCCATGTTTCATACGAATGGATGGAGCTTCACTTGGGGCATGGCCGCTGTTGGTGCAATTAATATTTGCCTACGTAAAATTGACGTGCCCGCAATTTACAACTTGGTTAAACAACATCGTGTGACGCACATGTGCGGTGCCCCTGTCGTACTTACTATGCTAACAAACTCTGCCGCAGCTGAACCTCTCCATCATCCCGTCCACCTACTAACTGGTGGTGCTCCACCACCAGCACCGGTGCTCAGTAAAGCCGAGTCACTGGGTTTCGTAGTAAGTCACGGTTACGGGTTGACTGAGGTAGGTGGCGTTGTTGTTTCATGTGCATGGAAACACAAATGGAACAAGTTACCTGAAACTGAGAGATCAAAATTGAAGGCCAGACAAGGAGTGGGAAACATCGGAATGACCGAAGTGGATGTAGTGGACCCCGGGTCAGGACTAAGCGTGAAACGAGATGGATTGACACGTGGAGAGATCATTTTGCGAGTAGGATCCGTTATGTTAGGTTATCTCAAAGATCCAGTAAGTTCATTCCAGTGCATGAAAGATGATGGCTGGTTTTATACAGGAGATGTAGCTGTAATGCATCCCGATGGCTATGTTGAGATCAAAGATCGATCAAAGGATGTGATCATAAGCGGTGGAGAGAACATAAGCAGTGCAGAGGTTGAGTCCATATTGTACTCGCACCCAATGGTCAATGAAGCGGCTGTGGTGGCTCAACCTGACGCGTTTTGGCAGGAGACGCCTTGTGCGTTTGTGTGTTTGAAGAGTGAGTTGAGTGAGAAACCTACAGGGAAAGAAATAATAGAGTTTTGTAGGGCGAGGTTGCCGCACTACATGGTACCCAAAACTGTTGTTTTCAAGGATGAGCTTCCCAAGACAGGAACCGGCAAAATCCAGAAAGCTGCGCTCAGGGAAATTGCCAAGTCCTTGTGATCAAATTATATATTCAGTGTCTCCTTTCAAGTTCGTAAAATAAAATGTCCGTCGGTTATTCTTTTTATATTTGCTGTATGCTCATCCGAGAATAAATAATAGTGGACTCAGGTTTAATTAAGTTTAGATTTTGATTATCTCTTCTAATTAAGCCCGTGGTAATTTGAGAATCCTGCAGTAAGCCAAAAAGAGGACACAATAAGTTCCAATTCTTATATTGGAAAGCGAATTAGAAAGTGTACTTCAATATGGCCCGAATTGTTTAATTTCAAGCGCTTACCATTAAAAACAATTTGTACGTACATTTTGCCAATGATGGATGTAAGCTGCCTCTCTCTTGTATTTTTGCCGTCGTAATAGTTGGTCACACCACCTTACCTATTTAGATTTATAAATTAGCGCACAAGCTTATATTGGTTAATGATACATGATATGAGTCATATGACATTCTTTAATTATAAACTTTATTATTTGTTCTATTATATATTTAATTCAACATGTGGTATCTTAGTGTCTAATTTAAGAGAACCAAAATGGGCGAATCTGTACTTATAATATAAGAGTAATACTACTCATACAAACTACTTATACAAACTCACTCATACAAACTGACGTGGTATGATGTGATTTGATAAATAAATACAGTGATTTGATAAATATATATTAATAATAAATGACATTAGTTAATATGGGTGATGTGGCAATCATATAAGGATGCCACATTAGTTTGTATGTGTGAGTTTGTATAAGTAGTTTGTATGAGTAGTATGACTCATAATATAAATTGACGTTGATGTCAACATCTATTAAAACTTAACTTTCTCGTACGTTTAGCCTTCTCAATTTACTGTCAGGAAAAATTTTGGACCCACCACTATGTTAGTCAGTTTATTGATCAATAGACTGACAGTAAAATGAAAGAGATATTTCAGTTTCACTTCATTAACCTTCTATGGATGAATCAGAAGCACCAAGTGCCAACTCAGCCGTTACTTGACGTTTGGTTCAAGTACTCAACTTGAACTACTCATCGACTTAGCAATTTGTCGAAGCAAAAACTTCTGAATTTTACCTCTTGTAGTCTTGGGAATTTCTTCCAGAGAAAATCACTTTCCTGGGCACCATTTAGCCTCACTAGGGTGCCAACTTACCATTACAGAACTGTGTTATCACTTTCTCTGTAGGTTTTTGAAACAAATCTCCCTCAAACTCACGATTGCATACGGAATCTCACCCCGGAACTTGTCAGGTTTAGCCACCACAGCTGCCTTGTTAGCGGGTTAGAAACTTTGCCCTACTGAGGTTCTCTCTGACTCCACCGCCTATGACAACATCCTTTGATCAATCTTTAATCTCGACATAACATTGAGGATGCATCACGCCAACATCTCCTGTAATATCCTAAGTTTTTGTAATATACATTATAGTATGTGTTGTGTTACATGTGTAATGATATGTATTAAGGTGTTAGTTATGAATTGGATTTATAGTGTAACAGATGAGAGATGGTGAGTTTTATGGTAATGAGAAAGGGAGAGAGAGCCCTAAATGGAAATTTTACTTTGTGTTTATCTATAAAATGAGAAGAATTCTAGAATTCTTCCTTTCTAGCTTACCAACTCACATTTCCAGCTCTTTACTCTCTCTAAGCTCCACACACATAATTTTGCCAAGAATTCAAGCAAGGAAGTGGTAAGAACTCCTCTCTCCTTTAGAATTCTTGTGGTATTGTGTATGTATTTACAAGAATTCTTTTGGTTTGTGATGTGAGTATGTGAATTGTTGTTTGTGCTGGAAATTTATGTGGAAACATGAATTTGAACGAGTTTTGAATGCACCTAAGTAAGGAGATGAAGATATAAGCTAGAAATGAGAGTTTAGTTCAATCATGGAATTTTTGTTTGCACTGAGCAGTGCATGTTTTGAAAATTACCAAAAATCAGGGGGACATTTTCCTGTTTCGAAATTTTTATGGATGAAAATAGACATCCAGGAGTGTATAGACATTAGATTTACTCAAAAATTCAAAGTATGTGAATTGTAGTGAATTTTTGAACTTCTGGTATGGAATTGCACATTTCCCCTATCTTAGAACAGAGTAGGGGAAGATGATTTTAGTTGAAGGTCCAAATCTTCATAGAATTATCTGATTTTTGGTATACAAGTCCTTTTATGTGTCAGATATGAGACTGTAAATTTTCACTGAGATTAAAGCTCTGTATGAATTGTTATGAATTTTTAAAATTGGCTTGATAAAACTGGAATTTTTAGTTTCCAAAACATGGAATTAGAAATAATTGGGTTTGAATGACTTAAAACCCTTGAAAAGCCATGATTTTTGGTATAGAGGTATATATATGTGTTATATGTCAGTCTCTAATTTTTTATAGCCAATTGAGTAGGATTGCAATTCCTACAAATTTTTAAGTCTATACTGTTCAGTGAAACGAATGCAATGACAGAATTGTTGAGGTAACGAATTTGATTATTTTGAGTGACCAAATGACCTCATTTGGCTATAAAATTTTAAGGAGACATGACGTATGTGTGTAAAAGATGTCTACCCAATTGTGTGAATTTTGAAAGTAGATAATTGTTATTGTGAATTATTTGTCAAAGTAAGTATAGAAATAGAGCCAAGAAAGGGGAAATGTTTTATAAGTGTATGGTGACCTAAAAAGAGATTTTTGTTTTATTTTTAGGTCAATCACAAGCATCGAAAAGCAGCTGTACAAGGTAAGTAAGCTAACTATTCTAAGGCCACAATAAATTGTGTACTGTATTAATGTAATTTTGTGGATTGTAACACTGTTAATTGCTAGCACCTTGATGCTTGAATACGAGATATTGTGACTATTCTAGAAGGCTGATATCGAGCTTCTTTTATGTGTGACTAATTGTGAATGGTGAAACGTGATTGGCATGCCAAGACCTAGGAAGTTTAGCTCTTATAGCTTGAGGGGAGGTCTGGACCATGTGTTTCTCAAGACGAGATTCGGTAGCATAGGCCAGGTATCACTCGGATTGTCAGACTAGTCTCGAGCTATTTCAAGTGTAGGCATCTAAATGTATTTGTACTATTTTGTACTATTCCATGGCTTGAGGGGAGGTCTGGACCATGTGTTTCTCTAGACGAGATTCGGTAGAATGGGCACGGTATCACCCGGATTGTCAAACTAGCCTTGAGCATTCCGTACTCCTATGGCTTGAGGGGAGGTCTGGACTACGTGTTTCTCTAGACGAGATTTGGTAGCATGGGTCCGGTATCACCTGGATTGTCAGACTAGCCTTGAGCTATTATATGGGAACTGACTGTGAAATGAAAAGTCCTACATTGATTAGAGAGCCTTTTCTCCTAGGTGACTGTAACTGATATTATGGAAGCTTCCTCATTATGTGATTGTGGTTATACATGAAAAGGCAATGAGTAGAGAAATGTGAACTCACTTATGTGAGATTGAATCGACCTACAGAGGTCTAGACAGAAAATTAGCGTGCGAGCGCAAATATAACCGAAGTGAACTCGAGGGCAGTCCTTCTCTAACAAGTTAGCTAATGCTTGTGTAGTTAGAAATGGATAGTTTCATACTATGGACTGAATTCTATTGTTATTGTTTATTACTGTATATTCACTTAGCTTACTTACTGAGTTTTACTCACTGAAGTTGTTGTATGCCCCAGGTAAGCAGTAGATTGAGTTTTTGGATGGAGGACTTTTGGGATTATTGACAGAGTTTCCTTGGCAATCACAGACCGCTGCCTAGATTATCGTAGTCATACTGTAGGAATTCTTTTGATTTTTGAATGTATCTATATACAGTGAAATGTTGTGGTTGTGATTATAAACTCTGTTTTGTGCAATCACTTATATTAATTTTTGAAAGAAACAAGAAAATTCATATTTAAATGACTGTGTAAATACTATATTTTGTATATCTAGTACGGGTTGTGACAGTAGTGGTATCAGAGCATAGGTTTAAGATTCTGTAGACACTTTTGTTACAAGCGGTCAAGGAAACCAAATCCATGCCAAATCCTCCATAGTAAGTAAGATTGATAATTGTTTGATTTCCATATTGAAATCTCTGAAATGGTTCTATATGATGAGGAGTGCTAATTATTATTATTGTTGTTGTTGTTATTATATGGTGCCTTATTCTATTCTGATGATCAGAATTGATAGTCATGTCTCGACCTGGACGACCTAAGAGAGCCGATAACCCCACTGTAGAGGAAATGAGGAGGGTTAGCTCCACATCCAGAGTGAGACGAACTTCAGAGCTGGATGAACCTGCTTTGATCAGAAGTAGAAGACTGAAAAGGCAGGCTAGGACTAGTAGTAGCTCACGGGCTCAGGACACTATAGTCCAGGAGTTGGTGCAAATTCTGACAAATGTGAGAGGAGAGGCTGCACAACCTAGTTCCACCACCACTTCTGAAAATATACAAGTAGTGGAACAGTTTCAAAGACTTAACCCTCCATCCTTTGCAGGCTCAACAGACCCATTAGCTGCAGAAGAATGGGTTCATGAAATGGAGAAAATATTCGAGCTTATGGGGTGTACGGACGCACAACGGCTCACATGCGCTACTTTTATGCTAAAAGGTAGTGCAAGTTACTGGTGGGAAATGACCAAGAGAGCTTACATTGGGGAAGATGTAGTGCTTACTTGGGCTTAGTTTAAAGAGTTGTTTTACGACAAGTACTTCCCTCAGTCATTGAAGAATGAGAAGATTGCTGAATTTGTACAGTTAACTCAACGATCCATGTCCCTCACAGAATATGAAAGGAAGTTCGAGGCTCTCTCCAGATTTGCTCCACACCTCATCAACACGAAAGAGGAGAAAGCCAAGTTCTATAAGAGAGGCCTAAAACCCGAAATCTGAAGGCACGTGGCAGTCCTAAAATTGAAAAGCTACAGTACAGTGCTAAGGAAGGCTCAAATATTGGTCAAAGATAAAGAAATGACTGAAGCTGGCAGGCCTAATGAAGAGGGTTCTGGTTCTCAACCAAGGAAGCCATGGAGGAACAATAGCAAACGGTTCGAGAGAGTCAAGGGAAAGAAAAAGCAGAATACGGGTAGGAAAGAATTTCCTGTATGTGACACATGCCAGAGACCACATAAAGGAATGTGTCATTTCAAGACTGGAACGTGCTTCCGATGTGGAAAAACCGGACACTTTATTGTATCATGTCCTGAAGCCAGTCAAGGTCTAATTTTTTTGTTTTTTTTTATCGTGCAGATGTTAAATGTTTAAAGAAGACAGTGCTATTCCATACTCCATTCGGAATAGAGTGCAGTTTTGTCGGGGCGGATATAATTTCATTGCCACGGATTGTCTCAGCCTTGAAAGCTCTAAAGTTCCTTCGGAAGGGATGTATGGGTTTCTTAGCTTGTGTTATGGAAACAATGGAGGAAGGAAAGAGTATTCAGAACATTCCAGTGGTAAATGAATTTATAGATGTATTTCCAGAAGACTTACCCGGACTCCCTCCTGATCGAAAGATTGAGTTCACTATCGATCTTTTACCGGGAACCACTCATATATCCAAAGTTTCATATCGGATGTCACCAACAGAACTTAAGGAACTGAAGGAGCAGTTACAGGAGTTACTGGATAAGGGTTTCATCCGTCCCAGTGTCTCACCTTAGGGAGCACCAGTTCTATTTGTGAAGAAAAAGGATGGGTCAATGAGAGTGCGTTGATTATCGTGAGTTGAATCGGGTAACTATAAAGAACAAGTATCCACTTCCAAGGATTGATGATCTACTCGATCAGTTGCATGGGGCAAGTGTGTTTTCTAAGATTGATCTTCGATCCAGATACCATCAGTTAAAGATTCGAAAGGAAGACATTTTCAAGAGTGCTTTTTGAACGAGGTATGGGCACTATGAATTCTTGGTGATGCCTTTCGGACTCACGAATGCTCTAGCTGCTTTTATGGATCTTATGAACCGTGTTTTCAAGGAATTCTTGGATAAATTTGTTATTGTGTTTATTGATGATATTTTTTGGTGTATTCTAAGAATTCTAAAGAACACGAGAGTATTTGAGGAGGGTGTTGCAACTATTAAGAGAGAAGAAATTGTATGCCAAATTCAAGAAATACGAGTTTTGGCTTAATTAAATTTCCTTCTTGGGTCATATTGTTTCAGGTGATGGGATCTTAGTAGACCCAAACAAAGTGAAAGCTATTGTGAAGTGGCCGAGACCAACTAATGTAACTAAAGTGCGTAGCTTTCTGGGATTGGCTGGATACTATAGGAGATTTGTTGAAGGCTTTTCCAAGATAGCCTCGCCCTTAACACAATTGACCAGGAAGAATATAGCTTTTGTATGGTCGGAAGACTGTGAAAAGAGTTTCCAGGAACTCAAGAATCGATTAGTGATAGCTCCAATACTGACCATTCCTTCTGGTTCAGAGAGATTTGTGATATACAGTGATGCTTCTAAAAATAGGTTGGGGTATGTTTTGATGCAAAATGGCAAGGTTATAGCCTATGCATCTCGACAATTGAAGGACTATGAGAAGAATTAACCTACCCATGATCTAGAACTAGTAGCAGTGGTGTTTGCATTGAAGATTTGGAGGCATTACTTATACGGAGCAAGATGTGAGATCTATACCGACTATAAGAGCCTTAAATATTTCTTCACTTAGAAGGAATTAAATATGAGGCAAAGGCGATGGCTTGAATTGGTCAAAGATTATGATTATGTCATTAATTACCAGCCTGGAAAAGCGAATGTGATGGCAGATGCCTTGAGTCAGAAGTCTTCTAGACGTATGGCTGCCCTAATTTTCACACAACGGTCAATAATGCAAGATCTTGAGAAATTGGCTATTGAGATTGCTCAACCGAATGAAGGCCTACACTTGGCTTCATTGATCGTGCAACCCACCATTTTTGAGAAGATCAAGAAGAGTGAATGTGAAGATGCCTTTTTGAAGAAAGTGATGGAAGAAGTTCCATCGGGAAAGAGGCCAGGTTTTGTTATCTCCTCCAACAGAGTCTTATACTTCAAAGGAAGATTGTGTGTGCCTAATGTGATAGAATTGAAACGAGAAATGTTGAATGAATCACATAATTCTCCTTATTCGGTGCATCCTAGCTGTACAAAGATGTATAGGGATCTTCGGAATAACTACTAGTGGGTTGGTATGAAGAAGGAAATAGCTCAATTTGTTGAACAATGCTTAGTTTGCCAACAAGTTAAAGATGAACATCAAAGGCCACCGGGATTACTTAATCCACTATCAATACCGGAATGGAAATGGGAACACATCACTATGGATTTTGTTGTGGGTCTACCGAGGACTAGGAATGGATGTGATGCAATTTGGGTGATTGTGGACCGGTTGACGAAATCAGTGCATTTTCTTCTTGTGCACACTACCTTCACTATGGACAGATATGCCCAACTCTATGTAGATGAGATTGTCAGACTACATGGAGTGCTGGTATCTATTGTTTCAGATCGGGACCCAAGATTCACCTCCCAATTCTGAAAAAGTTTACATAAGGCTTTGGGCACTAAACTAAAGTTTAGCACGGCTTTTCATCCTCAAACAGATGGTTAGTCAGAAAGGACCATCCAGATTCTAAAAGATATGCTTAGAGCCTATATGTTAGACTTTAAGGATAGCTGGGTCAGGCACTTGACTTTGGTTGAATTTGCATACTACAACAGCTATCAATCCACAATAGGAATGGCCCCTTATGAAGCCTTGTATGGGAGGAAGTGTAGATCACCCATCCATTGGGATGAGGTTGATGAAAGAAAGATACTTGGGCCCGAAATTGTACAACATACATGTGATATCATCCAAAAAGTGAAGGACATAATAAATGCAATTCAGAGCAGACAGAAGAGTTATGCTGATCAACGAAGGAAGAAGTTAGAATTTGCAGCAGGAGACAAAGTGTTCCTTAAAGTTTCCCCTATGAAGGGAGTGATGCGATTTGGAAAGAAAGGAAAATTAAGTCCAAGGTATATTGGCCTTTATGAGATTTTGGAAAGGATTGGAGAGGCAGCATATAAACTTGCCTTACCACCTTCGTTGTCTGGAGTGCATGATGTCTTTCATGTCTCCATGTTAAGGAAGTATGTTTTCGATCCATCCCATGTGCTGAGTTCCGAACTTCCGAAGTTGAGAGCCGATTTTACATATGAGGAGAGCCCGATTCGAATCATAGATCGCCAAGAGCATGGACTTCGGGGACGAAATTCTTTTCAGGGGGGAGAGTTGTAATATCCTAAGTTTTTGTAATATACATTATAGTATGTGTTGTGTTACATGTGTAATGATATGTATTAATGTGTTAGTTATGAATTGGATTTGTAGTGTAATAGATGAGAGATGGTGGGTTTTATGGTAATGAGGAAGGGAGAGAGAGCCCTAAATGGAAATTTTGCCTTGTGTTTATCTATAAAATGAGAAGAATTCTAGAATTCTTCCATTCTAGCTTACCAACTCATGTTTCCAGCTCTTTACTCTCTCTAAGCTCCACACACACAATTTTACCAAGAATTCAAGTAAGGAAGTGGTAAGAACTCCTCTCTCCTTTAGAATTCTTGTGGTATTGTGCATGTATTTGCAAGAAATTTTTGGTTTGTGATGTGAGTATGTGAATTGTTGTTTGTGCTGCTAGAAATTTGTGTGGAAACATGAATTTAAATGAGTTTTGAATGCACATAAGGAGATGAAGATATAAGCTAGAAATGAGAGTTTAGTTCAATCCTGGAATTTTTGTTTGCACTGAGCAGTGCATGTTCCGAAAATTACCAAAAATCAGGAGGACGTTTTCTTGTCCTGAACTTTTATGGATTAAAATAGACATGTCCAAAAGTGTATAGAAATTAGATTGACTCAAAAATTCGAAGTATGTGAATTGTAGTGAATTTTTGAACTTCTTGTATGGAATTGCACATTTCCCTTGTCTTAGAATAGAGTAAGGGAATATGATTTTAGTTGAAGGTCCAAATCTTCATAGAATTACCTGATTTTTGGTATGCAAGTCCTTTTATGTGAGATATGAGACTGTAAATTTTCACTGAGATTGACGCTCTGTTTGAATTGTTATGAATTTTTAAATTTGGCTTGATAAAACTGGAATTTTTAGTTTCCAAAACAGGGCAGTTAGAAATAATTGGGTTTGAATGACTTAAACCCCTTGAAAAGCCATTATTTTTGGTATAGAGGTATATATATGTGTTATATATCATTCTATAAATTTTTATAGCCAATTGAGTAGGATTGCAATTGCTACAAATTTTTAAGTCTATATTGTTCAGTGAAACGAATGCAATGACAGAATTGTTGAGGTAACGAATTTGATTATTTTGAGTGGCCAAATGATGCCAATTGGCTCTAAAATTTTAAAGAGACATGAGGTATGTGTGTAAAAGATATTTATCCAATTGTGCGAATTTTGGAAGTAGATAATTGTTGTTATGAATTGTTTGTCAAAGTAAGTATAGAAATAGAGCCAAAAAAAGGGAAATGTTTTACAAGTGTATGGTGACCTAAAAAGAGATTTTTGTTTTATTTTTAGGTCAATCACAAGCATGAAAAAGCAGTTGTACAAGGTAAGTAAGCTAACTATTTTGAGGCCACAATAAATTGTGTATTGTATGTATGTAATTTTGTGGATTGTAACACTGTTAATTGCTAGCACCTTGATGCTTGAATGTGAGATATTGTGACCATTCTAGAAGGCTGATATCGAGCTTCTTTTATGTGTGACTGATTGTGAATGGTGAAACGTGATTGGCATGCCAAGACTTAGGAAATTTAGCTCTCATAGCTTGAGGGGAGGTCTGGACCATGTGTTTCTCAAGACGAGATTCGGTAGCATGGGTTCGGTATCACCCGGATTGTCAGACTAGTCTTGAGCTATTTCAAGTGTAGGTATCCAAATGTATTCGTACTGCTATATACTGTTTCATAGCTTAAGGAGATGTCTGGACCATGTGTTTCTCTAGACGAGATTCGGTTGCATGGGCCCGGTATCACCCAGATTGTCAGATTAGCCTTGAGCGTTCGTACTCCCATGGCTTGAGGGGAGGTCTGGACCATATGTTTCTCTAGACAAGATTTGGTAGCATGGGCCCGGTATCACCCAGATTGTCAGACTAGTCTTGAGCTATTATATGGGAACTGATTATGAAATGAAAAGTCCTACCTTGATTAGAGAGCCTTTTCCCCTAGGTGACTGTAACTGATACTGTGGAAGCTTCCTCATTATATAATTGTGGTTGTACATGAAAAGGTAATGAGTAGAGAAATATGAACTCACTTATGTGAGATTGAATCGACCTACAGAGGTCTGGACAGAAAATTAGTGTGGGAGCGCAAATGTAACCAAAGTGAACTCGAGGGCATTCCTTCTCTAACAAGTTAGCTAATGCTTGTGTAATTAGAAATGGATAGTTTCATACTATGGACTGAATTCTATTGTTATTATTTATTGCTGTATATTCACTTAGCTTACTTACTGAGTTTTACTTACTGAAGTTGTTGTATGCCCCAGGTGAGCAGTAGATTGAGTTTTTGGATGGAGGACTTTTGGGATTATTGACAGAGTTCCCTTGGCAACTACAGACCGCTGCCTAGATTATCATAGCCATACTGTAGGAATTCTTTTGATTTTTGAATGTATCTATATACAGTGAAATGGTGTGGTTGTGATTATGAAATGTGTTTTATGTCATTACTCATATTAATTTTTGAAAGAAACAACAGAATTCATATTTAAATGACTGTGTAAATACTATATTTTGTATATCCAGTATGGGTTGTGACATCTCCTGTGTAAAACCAAATAATTTATCAGTATATAATTTTTTTTATTATTATGTAAGTTACACCATGAAAATACTTTGAACACCCAAATAATTTATATATTCAATAATAAAAATTTTTGGCTGTGTCTTTATATATATTTCTCAACAAGAATTTGGGTTCACTTTTTTGTTAAATTAATGTTATATTGATTTATTAATTGAAATAATAAGTTGCTATGTTATTAATAATTACTTTTGTAGAATTAATACCAATTTTAGGAATATGTGTAATTGTTGAAATGCCCAAACTGGGAACATCCTGACCTTCTCTGGTTTTCACCCCACCTAACTTATCTAGTACTCCTGGCAGAGTGCGTTTCCTCATTCAATTTCTAACTCTATTGTCCCGTTGCCCAAAAAACCTCATGACTTTCTTGTTATAGTGTATGTCAAACGTGGAGTTATAAGAAATTTTATGTGTTTTCAAAGCTTAAATTGAGATTTCATTAGTGTTTTAGGCATACACGCAAAATTTTAAAAAAAAAAATCTTACGTATAGCTTATAATTCATTCTTATTGATAATCACATTGAACTTTGATAAACAAAGGTATGAGAAAAAAAAATTAAACTTTATGTTAATGTAGATATATTATTCTCTCAAATAGAAGCCTGATCCTCCTCACGAGTTTCCCATTAGATTTTGGGCTAGTGTGGAGTTGCTATTGCTTTGGAAAAAAACGTTTTTTTTTCTGCAGCAACAGTAACTCAAGTTGTTTGGGGTTGTTTCTCAACCTGCTTCAAAACAAAAGTTGTAACAACAAAAAAAATCAGATTTTACTAAGGACCCTACTCTTAGAGACCTGCTTCTACTTTTCAAATGTAAAAAGTCTAAAGTAACCTCACTAGAAAAATAAAAATACAAAATTATCCTTGTTGTTAAACTTTTTTTTAAGTTATACTACTGAATAAGAAAAAAATATAAATATTTATTGATTTATTTTCATAAATTTTTTATATTTTAAATTATTTTAAATTATTTTAATTATTTTAAATGTCATAATAATTAATTTAATGAATAATTATTTAATGAATATAATATTTTAAATTTTTTTAATTTATTGCATTTATGATTATATATTTTAATTAATTTATTGCATTTATGAATATATATTTATGTTATATAATTAAAACATATATTGAATGTAAATTCATGTTATGTAAATTTATAATATGTGTATATAAAATTTAAATTAATTCAAAAATAAATAGATCTATTTTGTATTATAATATTAATTACAAATTGCTTGGTTTAAAATATTATTTTTAAAGAATTTACATACAATTTTGGGAAATAGTTCAAAAAAAAGAAAAATAATTAATTATGAAATATTGTTTAAATAATTTATATAGACACTGTTGAAAATAATTATAAAAAGAAAAAGAAAAACAATAACTAAACTATTTCTGAAAATCAGCATAATATTTGGAAAACAAATAACTAAACTGTTGCTGAAAATCAACACAATATCTAGAAAATAAATAACTAAATTGATGCTAAAAAATCAAAACTTGACCAAGTCTTGATCAACCTTAATTGCTGACCAAATCTTGCGCTTCCCCTTTCTTGTGTGCACATATCAGGTTCATGAGGCTATATATACATAGTCCAATAATAAAATAAAGGAAAAAAGAAGAAAAAAGCTTTTACAGCAAAGTTTCCTCCTTCTTTTCTTCATTTATCTCATTTTCCCTTCTTGGTTACAAGTTCCACATGTTAGTGGTATCAGAGCGTGGTTCCAATCATGGACACTCCCAACAAAACTAATGCTAAATTCTACAACGACGTCAAAGAAATTTAGCCTGACATGAGTCAAGGTTCAATCAAGTTAATGCCACTTTGCAAACAGCCTTAACAGAGCTTCAAGCCCTTTAAACCTCATGCAGGTCAAACGCTGTCAATACTGAAACCAATCCTTTTGCTCATGTAGAATCCTTATCATGTCTTGGTCTAACCATTGATTGCCCCTATCATCCTATCAAAGTGTACGTCCTTCCTAAAGTTTAACGGTGAAGACCCAACTAGATGGGTTTACAACGCGGAACAATACTTTGACTTCAAAGATGCCCTTCTAACGTGAATTTTTCCACCTAGAAGGGATCGCCTTACAATGGTATAGGTGGTTAACGAAGTTTAGTGAACCTCTTACTTGGGAGGAGTTCACCAAAGCTGTATTGCTTCATTTCAGTCCAACCAACTACGAGAAGTAGTCTAAAGGTTTGACTCGCCTCAAACAAACTTCAATAGTAGCAACCTACCAAGAAGCTTTCGAAAAGTTCTCCTATCATATTGATGGATTACCTCAACATTTTCTAGTTGGTTGTTTGTTACAAGACTTTGCGATGACTCAATCAAACAGCCTTGAGCCTTGGCAGACGCCATAAGAGTAGCTTGGCTCATCAAGGAATGAAAACTACTAAAAAACTCATTAGTCCTACCGTTCCCAAATAGCCATAGTGATGCCCAAGACAATGACGAATATGATGGTTGGCATACTAGGGCCCTCGCCAACTGAGAAAACATACTAAGGCTTTAGTAACCCACCAATTTTCATTTGATAAATCATCAACCAGAAGGCATATGAACGTCAAGGAAAAAAAGTTATGCTACTAGTATAATAAGAAGTTCATCTTGGGCCATCATTGTGAGCGACCACAATTATTTATGATAGAAGACTTTCCTCACTTGAACACCACTGATGACAATGACAGTCAACATGTACATGAGAATTTTGAAGTGATACCAAAAGTTTTTTTCATGCTATTGCAAGTACAGAACATCCCTAAACCATTTACACCAAAGGCAAGCTAAAGAATGGGGATGTAATGGTCTTAATAGACAGTGGCAGCACTCACAACTTCATTGATCAGGCCATAGTCTTTAAGTTCAGGTTACTAATGGTTTGTAACAAGAAATTTCAAGTCATATTTATGAATCAAGAGTAGATAGAGTGTGCAAGACAATGTCAAGGACTCACTCTCATAGTTCAAGGTCATTCCATTACCATTAATTATTACATCATACTCGTCCCAGTATGTCAATTGGTATTAGCCGTTCAATGGCTTGAAACTCTTGGACCCATCAAGACAGACTACAAGAAATTGACTATGATCTTCAAAGTGGAAGAAGATACCTATACCTTTCAAGGGATAGAAGAGTAGGCATGGAGGCCCTCACTGACACGAAGTTCTTTCATTTATAAGGCACTAGGCTATTTTTTAAGATTATTCCCTCTAGCAACTACAAAGACCCAAACATACATCCACCTAACCTTGCACACCTCCTAGTCAAATTTCATCATGTCTTCGAACCACCCTCTAGCTTACCACCAAAACGGATGCATGATCATCAAATTCCCTTATAGCCAAATACAAAATCAACGAGTGTAAAACTATACCGATATCGTTACTAATTAAAAACTAAAATAAGAAAAGTGGTTAGAGAACTCTTATAATCGGTTTGACTAGGCATAGTAACAACCATTTTTTATCTCTAGTTCTATTAGTCAAGAAGGCAGATGGGTCTTGGCGATTTTGTGTAGACTATAGAGCTCTTAATAGCATCATGATCAATGATAAATATCTAATGCCCATCATCGACAAACTTCTAGATGAACTCCAAGGGGCTAAATTCTACTCCAAATTGGATCTATGGGCAAAAAACCACCAAATCCATGTGAAAGAAGAAGACATTCCAAAGACAACCTTTCGAACACATGAAGGGCATTATGAGTTCATCGTGATGCCATTCGGACTCACTAACACACTTGCAACCTTTTAGAGTCTCATGAACAATCTTTTCTGCCCATATCTTAGGAGGTTTATTTTGGTTTTTTTGATGACATATTAGTGTACTCTAGAACTAAGGAAGATCACCTCTCACGTCTACATCTTGTTCTAGAAGTTTTATTGACTAACAACTTATTTGCAAAAGAATTGAAATGTCGATTTGAAATTGTAGAAGTTAATTATGTTAGTAATGTACCCTAAGAGTGATAGATATTTTTTGTATTTTATAAAAACCTCATTAATAAACAAAGTTATTATTATTTATTTTATCGAAAAGTTCCAAAGCTTATCTATTGATAAAACTTTCTCTCTCTCTCTCTCTCTATATATATATATATATATATATATATATATATATATATATATATAAGACATAGAATTTTATCATAGCTCAAAACTAGTTCACAACCTATAAGCAATAGTTGGGTATTTTGTTTGGACAAGATTGTTGTGTAGTTTATCTTTAATAAAAAAAATGGTGAGTATCTAACCATTTGAAATAGAAACTTTTGGACAAAGACACTTGTATATTATGAATGTGTTAAACATGATCACCTGAAATTATATCATTTGGTGAAAACACTATGACCGAATGCAAATTACCATAGCCAAGCACTAAAGGTATTCCTACCTTAATCCTGAATGGGTAGTGTCCTTCTAATATACAGGCTATGATCTTTGGCTAGAACAACAAGTGAGATCTAAATAAAGGTCATTGCCTTAGATAGTTGAAATTGTAAGATCTATATATTAATAGTTACTATACCATAAATATGAAATTCATGACTCCTAACGGATTGCAAAATAACATCTTAATGATTTTATGAGGTTTTAAGTGATTAAATCTTGGTCAAGTGTTTAATGAAAAGTTACTCGTTAAATTAAGATTTATTTGTATAAATCTTAAATCACTTAAGTAGTGTCAAACTAATATTAAGGGCTCAAGATGTAATTAGAGGGTAAAACGATAAATTATACCTAGCTCTGATTATTAGTATTTTATAAAGGATTTATGTAAACTTGCTGCTCAATAGATAGGGCTTAAAGAAATAATTTAATCAAATTAAATTATTAAACTTTTTGTAAATAATATTTAATTTAAGAGTGTAGCTTTAGATCTATAGTAGAATGGACCAAAGTTAAGAAGTGGGACCTACTACAGATATGAGATAACAGGTTATTGTGTCAAATTTATTAAAGTTTGTAATTAAATATGTCATCAATGTCTTAAATAACTGATTTAATTATCTAGACATGAGACTGGATTGTGAGAAATAATTATTTAATTTAATTGAGATCTTATTGAGAATAAAATTTCAAATATTAAATTAAATATGTAATTTGTAATTAGGCTTGTTATTTAATTAACAAGATTAATTAAATAAGCTACTGGGTTGTTGGGCCTATTAATTATTTAATATGATTATATTAATTAAAAGTTTAATTTAGAATTAAAGAGGTCTTATAGATATTTGAGTTGGTTTAGGTTTGTAGAAACTTAATTAAATTAAAAGTCAAAAATCATAGTTTGACAAGGAAACAAGGAAAGTATATAAGCTATATTAGGGTTTCATTCAAAACCCTTAAAGGAGCCACGAGGACAAAAAACGTGAACAACCCACTTGCCTTGGAATTTTGTGCCAACTCTCAGGCCTCCTACCTTAAGCAAAAATGCAAAGTCCCTTAGGGGTTCATTGCGGGTCATGTTTGAGCTGACTTGGCTTCTTAACTTTGTTTTCTTTGTGTTCTCAGGTTTAATCCAGTCAAGAAACACTCGTACAAATGGTGTTCAGTTGATCTTTAAGCATAGTTGGGAATCAAAGTGGTAAGAAAGCATAAAAATTTTGAAAGCCCAGATTCGCTAGATCCTCTTATTCTACTATGTAGATTGATCAAATTCTATATTAGGGATCTAACAAAATATTTGGGTCACATTATCTCTGGAAATGGTGTGGCGATCAATCCTGCCAAAAGACCAATAGTCATTTATTGGCTTACACCAACGATAGCAAAAAGGGTTTGCAGATTCCTTGGTTTCGCTGGTGTAAGTCGGGCTTCTATCCCACTATAAGTGATTGCGATCTCATCACTGCTATCTAAGTCCTTTCAAAACTTGGGGGCAAAAATGGACAAGTTAAAAGACAAGTCCGAAGATCACGAAGTTGTACCTAGGAATAACTATAAAAAAAATTGAGTGATGACAATCTGATCCCTTATTCTGAACCCAAACTATTGTCACTCCTTCAGAGTCAAGTTTAGAAAGTTAGGTATGGATCTTTGATCCATCTAAACAAAATCTGGATTAGGGTCTATCGAGTTTAAGGTTTTAATTCGTTAATGGTTATCTATCTTGATCCTAAGTCTGTTTGATGTACACAACTGATTTTATTTTCATTATTACATGTGAGGTATCAATAGTTTATATCCATCCACATAAAAGGGAGAAGAGAATAGAGTTCATATCCATCTAAACATGGGGGAGAGGGAAAAGGGATTATAACCACTCACCATAGTACATAAAGATAAATGTGAAAAAATAAATACAATTAAAATTGAATATAAAGCTAAAATAACACTCCTAGTTATTAAAATAGACCTTTTACCAGCAATGTGAGTTCATCCACGGTCAACTACCTCCAAAATGTTCAACACAACCATTATTCTCCTAGAAGTGAATTCCCCACCATCAATGTCATTCTATCTTTTATTTGTCACTCCAAATAGATCATCCTAACAATACGACCTCCAAGAATGGATTCCTCACCATTAATGTGAGTCTATCCATGATTCATTGCTCTAAAAACATTCAATTCAACCACTATATCTCCAAGAATAGATCTCTTACCATCAATGTGAGACCATCCATCATTAATCCAACACATCCAATCAAACATACTTTTAATCAATTCGATATTATAAAAAAAGCAAATAAAATCTAAATTGGAGAAATGGGTTCCTCAACAATCAATTTGAGTCTACGCACTACTCATTAATTTTAATCATATCATATTATATTAAACACATAGTAAATTAAAATAAATGAACAAAAAAAAGAAACTAAGCACTAAAAAGGTAAAAATGCAAGTATTACTCTTGATTTGAATGACATCGCTTAATATGGTCGGGGAATAAAGACATTCATTCATGAATTAAATGATATCTTTTATCCTAAAATAGACCAAAACAATGGAAATGAGACAATTACCTATGATTTTGGTGTTATCCATAATCCAAAACTAATATAAGCAATAAAATAGGAAAAACAATTTGAATCAGCATAAGACTAGAAATGGCATTAATAATAATAAAAAGCAAATTTAAATCTAACAAATATTAAATTTTAGTAGTGGTCCCTCATCATTCATTATGAGTTCACCACCACTCATCCATACCTATCACAACTTAATAAAATATCCAATATAAAAAGAAAATATTAACTACAAAGAGGTAAAAGAAATGATTATGCAATATGAAACAAAAAAGGAAACGATAAAAAATAACAAATAAAATGAGGGAAAATATGGTGATTTGCCCTCAGGCTTGCCAAATACTTCGAAATGATGATCTTTGAACATGGAAAACACACACAAAACCTCATAAAAACACTCCAAAGAAGGATTCTTGAATATTTTTGGATTGGAGAAAATAGACCAAAAAATGCTCTTTGTTTTTGGCTTTTTCATCTAGCTTAGAATTGGAGAAAAAGTCCCCCGAAAATGAGAAAGATACCATTTATATAAAGAGAGGAAGGGAGGGTGTGCGTGTGTAGCACACCAATGTGTGCATTTTGCATAAGTGCATGTACCTATACGTGCGCTTTCTTTCTTGCACTCCTCTTCAGACATGTGTGAACTCCTTCAGGCGTGGGCTTTATTCCTTCAAACGTAGGAGATTTGCTTCAGATGTAGACTCACAACTTCAGGCATGTACTACTCTTACCCTTTCTGTCTTGCACTCCTTTTCAGGCTTATGTATCAATGAAGGGCATTGGAGCATAAAGGCATTAACATGACTTTTAATCAAGATTCCATTTTGATTGATATTCTGGTTATCGTCATTGGGCTTACAAACCATAAGCAAAATTTCAATGTTTATAGTCTGCCCCTTACTTTATAGGGATTAGTGATACAAAACATTGACAAACTATTTCATACCTTGTACTTACCTATTCTAAGCTAGATGTCTGAGTTTGGTTGGTTTGCGCCTTTTGGTGCCTTGAATACCTTCTATAGCCGATTTGTGCCTCTTAACGGCTTGAAAAACTCTTTTGGTTGAATTACGCCTTTTGATAGCTTGAAGACCTCCTCTAGTTGAATAAGAGTTGAATACTCTTACTTTGAAGATCCTAGTAAATATCCTTTGATGAGGTCTTGAATAAAGGTTGGAAGCTTTCATCTAGATGTCTATGCTTTGACGAGGGCTTAACTGAATGTGGATGCTTTCATCCTGATGTCTGTACTTTCATGAAAGCTTAATTAAGTTTGGATGCTTTCATTCTGGTGCCTGTGCTTTCATGAGGACTTAACTGGGTTTGGATGCTTTCATCTTGGTGATTATGCTTTTACAAGGGCTTAATGGAGTCTGGATGGTTTCATCTTAGTGCCTGTGCTTTCACGAGGGCTTTAATGAGTCTGGATGCTTTTATCCTAGTGCATGTACTTTTAAGGGGCTTAATCGAGTCTGGATACTTTCATCCTGGTACTGGTGCTTTAACGAGAGCTTAATCAAGTTTGGATACTTTCATCCTAGTGCCTATACTTTCACAAGGCTTAAGATTGAATTCTTTCGAGACTAAATAAAATCTTGCCTTTTTTAGGCATAGTCGGGTAGGTTTTAAATGGGTTATGCTTTTTAGGACTTGGGATTCTTCTAAACTTCTGTGAGTCATTCCTTCACTAAGGATTTCTTTTCACTCTTGACTATATCTCAAAAGATGTTAGTCTCATAGTCCATTAGGGATAGAATTTGATTTGAATTTTATGTTCCACTAGAATTAGATTGGATTTGATACTCCATTAGGGATTCTTATCTATTCTATACTGTACCCTAGTGGGATTTGAATCTCTTTTAGTTCTTGAACGTCTTAAGCCCCTTCTGGACCATGGTTGATGCAAATTTCTGAGTTTCTCTACTAGGTAATTCTTGAATACTATACTCTTGCAACATTTGGTCACCAATCGACTGTATTCCATTCTGATCCTCACTTTTTGCAAAGAAGTCGACTCTCAACTGAATCGTTTCTGTAGTGTATTGTCACTGCTTTCAAAAGGGTTGATCCTTGTTCTTCTACTACTGTTGTTACTCATATAGGAGCTGATCTGTCTCCTTTTGTGTTTGCCCTTGGTATTTGACTAGATTGAATTTGTGTTATGCTTCCTGCAAAAAAGATTCATCAGTAAATTTATCAAATATCTTATATTTTCATAGGTCAGTACCTCTTTGGAATCGGTTTTTTTCTTTCTGTCGTCGCTATTATTCCTGAAAAAGCTAATCCTTCTTCTTTTGCATCTACCCCTGTATTTGACTCTGATTTTACCCTTTGAATATGCTTGGTTATTTCTTGGCCGTATGCTTTTTCTTATACATTTGATCATTGCTTATCTTTGTTAATGTCTCTTGTCTTTGCCTTTTTGTGATCATGGAGAACATCAGTATCACTATCACATCACCCTCAACATACACAAAGATCAAATCAACTTCTCAAGAGCTTGACATTAACTAGCGGTGTGTCGTTGCTTAACGAATCTCGGCTCTCATGTCCATTTAAACGTTGATCTTCTAATCTTTACTTTTACATGTTGTGCTTTATCCTTTTTCTTGCTTTTTCTATTCTTTACCTGTCCCTGCATAGTTATTTAACATATCTCTACAAATGTTAAATACGCATGCTTCCATATCTATGCATTTATGCCAACTTTGCTTATGTTTCTTAGGCAAGGTGACCAACCTCAACAAGAGGTAAATGAACTTTAACACGAGAAGAATTGACTCGAGGTTCGACTTGCCTATTTCATGAGAGATGATTCAGCTTTATTAAACAGCTTACAGGATGGTGTTGAGTAGGACAAAACTAAAAAGCAACAAACAGACAGAGACATTGAAGATGACCCAACTAACGGGATTGGATATTTGGGGTGGCTTAGAATATTTTCTTTTGTATTTTTAGGATTTTACGAGTTCTAGAGATTTTTGGTGCTAGCCATTCTTCATTTTGGCTATTTACTTGCTGTTTGCAAAAGGATGACTTACAATGCTCGATTATGTATCTCTGGAACAAATTCCTTATTTGAAATTATACTCCTTCGTCAATCACAACATGGTGTGGTACTCCAAATCTGCATATATCATTCCTCTTATTAAACTCAACCATCTACTTTGCCCCTAGTTTTGCTAAAAAGAATCCTGCTTCCATTTATTTCAAGAATTAATTGCCATAACTACCCTAGAACTCTATAAAGGATTATGCAATGAGTCATCATAATTCCAGAACAGCCTTTCAGATTCTTAACTATTAGTGAATCTACCTTTCTCAAATGTCACACCTTTATACTTTATCGTTTCTCACATGCTTCCTAAGATGATTAAGGCAACCTTAGTTGAATCCCTAAACAAATTCTAATTGACAACTTCTTGAAGCAAGTGGTCTCTACCAAGTGGACATTCCTTTTCCAAATAAAACTCAACATTGCTCTCCTCAAAGCTACTTGTGTATCCTCAGATCATGTTCTTTACTTTAATTGTTAAGGATTTTTGTCCCCTATGTGAAGAATTTGGTGTTATCTCGTGTTTTTGCTTGTTTGTACTCTTTGATGGATTCCAAGTGTCCTAACATATCAAGCACAATAGGCACGGTACAAAAAGTTCCCATTCAACAATAAAGTGCCAGAATAGGATGCATCGAATGCCCCAAGATTCAAATCTTTGCTAATCCTCACATATCACTTGCCTCCAGTTTTCAACTTTTGCTAGTCTTTAAGCAAAAGGAAAATAAAACTCAACATAACAAACAAAATGAATCACAGAACCCCAGTCTCTCACTTTTGTCGATCCTCCATCAACAGAGAAACAAAGCACACCAAACACACAATGAATTAAAACGCTAAATATGAGTTATGCATCAGTTTAATTCACAATTACGTTTCTCAGAATTTTTCAAATTTAATACTCAAAGGGAATACATTAACATTGTGACTGTTTGATAGTTTCAACTCTAATGCCGAAATCACTTTATTAATGATTCCTTATGTGTGTAGCCAATCATACTTCACCTTTTAAAACTTGGATAGCTTTATACGAATAGAAGCTGGTGATCAATCTTTAATGAAGCAAAAGCTTTGCTTGAGTTCATTTAAATAAAAGAAGAAAGAAAATAAGGAAGGAAAAGAGAAAGAAGAGAAGAAGAAATAAAAGAATAAAAAAGAAAAAGAAGAAGAAGAAGTGGTCTAGTGAAGGACAAAGAGACTTAGTGTTCTCACTAGGTCTTAGGATGGTTGTGTGACCATGGGTGAGTTAGCCCTATAATTTTCCTCATCATATCTTTACCCTAGCCTCACATTATAAGCTTAATAAAGTTCTAATGATCCTTGATATTCTGATAAACCTATATTAGTAGAGAGTGGTGAGAAAAGGCTCAATTGATTCGAAGAAGGCTTAGATCATTTCTTCAACATTGTACAACCTAGGATTTTGTCTTGAGTGAAGATCGAATGAGTTCTAGAGTCCTATGAGATATTAACACATCACTCTATGCACATAAGGTTTCTCTAACTAGTGAAAAGGTTCCTATTCATGGCTATTGTGCTCAAGTGTTAAAGAAATCGAGAATGAATCTCAACTAGCAAAAAAGTCAATTGTGCAAACAATACAACCTCAAATATTACCAAAGATCTATATTTCTAATGAGTATTGTGGTTTTATCATAGGATATTGATCATCAAAAAGACCATACAACTAATATGTTTTAACTCGAACAAATACCAAATACACTTAAAACGAAGTGTTCAAAGCAATCATATCAAAGTCTTAAAATATGCAAATCAAATCACATTTCTAAATTCAAAATGAACATTGTCCTAAAAAACATCCTCATTACTGATGGTCTCCCCCAAGTGACAACTTCATTCCTTAGTCAAACTTGACTACATGCCTCTAGCTAAATTTATCTGTTCAAAGGAGTTCAACACTCTTTCCTCCATTAACTTTGGGCTAATCTTGTATCTCATGATGTAACTGGGTGCAGTTATCTATAAGGTGGCCATGGTTTTGAGGGAAATCATAGAACTCATTTCTTATGTAATTGGATGGGACAGGATTTGGTGGTGATTTTGGTAGGAGTAGTAAAAGTACTGATCAGGCCCTTAAACATTTCAAACACTTGGCACAAATTATAAGCCAAATTTCAATTCTTATAGTTGGATAGTATCGAAAATTTATCCGTAATTTTGGGGGTATAGTAACTCATTTGACAAGACTCTTAACACAAGATGGTTTCTATTGGAAAGAAGATACAACGATGGCTTTCAATTAAAAAAAGCATTGACTTCCTCTCATGTTTTATGTGTTGCCAAATTTTTTTCAACACTTTATGATTGAGTGTGATGCAAGTGGGATCAAAATTGGAGCAATTCTCTCTCACAAAAATTGAACAATGGCTTACTTTAATGAGGCCTTAAAAGATTCAGCTTAAGGCTTATCCACTTATGAGAAGGAAATGCTTGCCATTGCGAAATCAATTGAAAAATGGTGATCGTATCTACTTGGGGATCCATTTATAGTTCAAGCCGACCAAAAGAGTCTCAAATATCTGTTGGAGCAATGGATCACAACTCTAGTACAAACCTGATGGTTGTCTAAGATCCTTGGATATGATTATGAAATCGAGTACATAAAAGGGCCTAAGAATCAAGGTGTAGATTTCTTATATCGAATGGTTGAGTTTTCTTACCACTACAGACTAATGGTTGATACTTCAACAAGAGGTTCAGTAGGACCCATTTTATGGAGACTTATCTCAAAAGAGTTCCAAGAATAATGAATTGCTTCAAAGTGATGGAGTTTGGCTCAAATGTAATAAAGTTTACTTGAGTTCTACTTCACCACTAATTCCTAAGATAGTCTTCGACTGTTATTCGTCCCCTATAGGTGGGCATTTTCGCTACCACAAAACTCTTGCCTGTATCAAGCATAACTTTTTATGGTCCAACATGAGTCATACAGTAAAGGAATTCTTACAGAACTATGACATCTACCAGCGATATAAAGCACACAATATAAGGCCCGTCGATTTGCTACAGCCGTTACGTATTTCCAAACAAATGTGGATTGACATTTCAATAGACTTCATAGAAAGTTTACCATATTCTAATAGGTACAATGTCATCATGATAGTCATGGATCGCTTGACAAAATATGCCCACTTCGTGCCCTTAAAGCATCTATTTACAGCCATAATTATAGCCAAGGTTTTTGTCAGTAACGTGGTTTGCCTACACAGCATTTCCACTTCGATTTTTAGTGATCAAAATTTTATCAGCTCTTTTTGGCGTACTCCATTTCAACTATAAGGTACCAAGTTGAGCATAAGCTTTAGTTATCACCTGCAAACCGATAGCCAAACCAAAGTGGTCAATCATACCTGGAGCAATATCTACGATGTTTTGCAGGAGATCAACTGTGAAAATGGCTAGAGTAAATTCCTTAGGTAAAGTTTAGTTACAATACAACAACTT
Organism: Boswellia sacra; assembly: GCA_013180625.2. Taxonomy (NCBI): domain Eukaryota; kingdom Viridiplantae; phylum Streptophyta; class Magnoliopsida; order Sapindales; family Burseraceae; genus Boswellia; species Boswellia sacra. The sequence continues at coordinate 64,279 of SNVD02011141.1, forward strand.
ATTCTTTCACCAAATTGTCGCCTTTTTAAATTTGTTTACGGCATTTCGCTCGTATGTTTACTAGCGTATATACCAGGTACTTCATGAGTCTAAGTAGCGAATGAATATCTCTATGATGATAAAATCTTCTATAGGCTCAGAATCAAATAAAATCGCAAGTTGACTAGCATTAGTGAGAGGTAACTTTTAAAGTTGGGGATTATATGTATTTAAAGTTACAATCACAGTGACAACCATCAATAGCCTTTCGTGGTTCCATGAAACTTGTCCTACATTTTTTTGGTCGGTATCAAATTATTAAAAAACTGGGTTCAATTGCTTATAAGTTATCTCTTCCTCTTGGCTTCCAAATTAATAATGCTTTTTATGTTAGCTTATTGCCAAAATATTTAAGACCAGTACGACCTATTTCTTGCTAACTTCCTCCAGTGTCGGATACTTTAATAATCCTTCCGCAACCTAAGCCTATCCTAGATTGCCATGTGATACGTAAGGGTAATTACCGCCCAAAGCCTGAAATCTTGATTAAATAGGTAAGCATGCCAGTGGAAGATGTAACCTAGGAAAATGAATGGAGTTTTGCCAAGTCAGGATGTTGAAAAGAAGAGGGGGGTGGGTGTGGTGTTGGGCGTACGAGTCAGGCGGAATGATATGTGCATGCAAGAGAAAGGAAGTAGAAGATTTGGTCAACACTTAGGATTGATCAAGACTTGGTCAACTTC